>PVJA010024618.1:0-31649 GCA_004027025.1 Myocastor coypus | reverse complement strand
TTTTTTTTTTTTTTTTTTTTTTAATTGGCTCTGCAATAACTGGAAATTTGCTGCAATTAGTGAATCAGTGTGCGGGGAAGACACTGGAATGTGAACCAACACAGGCTGCGCTTGTTCAGTTAGGGAGGGAAAGTGGGAAAAACCCTGGTCCACTTCCTCATTTCTCTTTCCTGTACCCTGGTTTTATTTGTCTTCACAACTTTATATTATATCACACTATCCACAGATCGGGTAGATTCTTAGGCTGAAGTGGGCCTAAGTTCACAGTTGGGGAGACAGCCGACAGTTGTGAAGTGACACCCCAAAGGCTCACAGCTCGTGGGAGCCCAAGCTGGAGTCCTGAGGGCTAGCCATCCCGTGGCCACATTGCTCCAGGCTGGAGTTTGCCAAGGGGAAACGGTGAGGTGAAGGGAGAGTTCGTGCACACCAGGTTTTGGCCCAGGAGCGGCATGCATAGCCAACGGCCTGGCTGGACCCTTGTCAGCTGGGCTGCCTTCCCAAGGGCAGAAGGAAGCTAGTGTCTTTTCTTCAACATTGATTAGCTAGGTTTAACTCTGGAAAGCCATGTTTGACACAAAAGGCAAAATAAAATACAAATTGAAAGGGCCTGGGCATTTTGTGCCAGAGGAACCAGGCAGCTCTCCCCACAGGGCTGAACCCTTTGTTCTGTTCCAGGTGGCTGGGAGGAAGGGGACATTGGTGGCATAAGTGACTGGCGTATAAACATCTATACCAGAGTCCCTGTCGTCCTCAGTGCTCCTCCATCCTTCCTGGGAGGGGTGTTTTCCATTCTTGGAAGCTTTCCTGTGGTTGCCCGGATGAGGCTATTGCCCCTGAGAGGCTCTTGAACTAAGTGCGTTCCATTCCACAATCCCCTTACCTGGGATTTGCTAGTCTTCCTGCTAACATTCCACACAGGACACTGCAAAGTGATGCTGTGCTGGATCTGGGGCAGATTAGCCAGAAAGCCTCCTGGGCTGAGGGCTCCAGCAACACAGAGGTGGAGGGAAGCGATCACCTCTGCCGCTGCATCACAGCTACCTATCCCCTGGGCTGTTCCTATCTTACCCCTCTGTGAATGTTGAGTGAATTCCAGTGCAGTTTGGAGGACAAAGTGAGTTAAGGCATGTGAAGTGCTCCAGGGTGTGCCTGGCGCAGAAAGTCTTGGCCCTGTCCCTAGGGGAGGAGAACAGTGTGACTTTAGCACCTGAAGCATGTTACCACTGTTGGGGTCGGGTTCACTCCACTTGAGGTGGGGAAGAGAGAAGCAGCCTCATGCCTCATTGGTCACACAGTCGCCCCCCTGCTTTATTCCTGTGGGAGTCACCTGTGTAGTCCTGGAATATGCCCACCTAGGAATGTTTCCAAGAACACAGAGGAGTCACTCATTTTTGTTAAAACCAACAAGTCAAGAAATCATTACTAAACATGGCCTCTGTGCTGTGAAAGGCTCTTCTTAAAGCAAATACGACAATATTAGCCAGCGTGCCTGGGAGGGGCCTGTACTGAGTCAGAGCCGGTAACACTGTTTTATTTATTGCTTTTATTTATTTTTAAATGTTCTTACTATTTTGTTCCATTTGAGTTCTGGTAGTCAAACACTAGGGGAGAGTACAGGGTGCAGGAAAAAGTTGTGTCGGTGAATGATCAGATACTCTGGCTCCTGCCCACTGGCATGTTCAGTCAGCTCCAGAGATTATAAGGAGCAACTGGGCAAGAGAGAGGAGGAGGACAAGAAGCTCCCAGGCATGGACGGGAGCACTAGAAGTCTAGCTGTGCGACAAAGTGAGAGCAGTAAGACATGGGCCAGTGAGATGCCTCAGCAGGCGAAACGCCTGCTTAGGCAAGCCAGGGTCCAGGGTTCAATCCCTGGTCCTGCAGGCCACACTGGTCCCACCCCCACAGTGGTGCCCACCTTTAGTGCTGAGGAGGATGAAAACAGGAGGATCAGAGGCCAAGCTGCTTAGTGAGACCCTGTACTGAATACATAAGTGAAAGAAAGAAAGAAAGAAAGAAAGAGAAAAAAAGAAAGAAAGCAAGCGAGCAAGCAAGCAGGCAAACCAAAGCATTGGCAGCCACGATCTATATTGCTGAGTGCTGAGTCAGTCTCATGTACAACAGTGTTAGACTTTAGCACAGAGAAACAAGATATTTGGGATGGTGTGCTTAGGCGGAGAGGCAGCTGAAGCCTTGTGAACGCCAAGTTAGCAGTTGCTTTCTTAGAACCTAGGCAATGCTGAATGAGTAAGACAGCTGCTGGGCCATGGTGGCACAGGCTTGTAATTCCAGCACTTGGAAGGCTGAGGCAGGAGGATCAGTGGGAGTTCGAGACCAGCCTGGGCTACAAAAAGTGAGCTCAAAGCCAGCCTGAACTGCATAGCAAGACCCAGTCTCAAAAAAGACAAAAAAAAAAAAAAAAAAGAATAGACTTGTGTATGTCCTGTGACACTGAAATCAGTTAATTTTTTTTTTTTTCCCCAGAATGGAAATAGAATTTTCTTTTTCTTTTTTATTTCTTTCTGTTTTTTTTTTTTTTTTTTTTTTTGTATTTTGCGCGACCACACCCAGCTAGAATTTTCTTCCTATGACACAAGAAGGAAGGATTTGTTTGTTTGTTTAAACTAAGTAGAAATGTGTAGAATGAGAGCTGGTGCTTTCCTACTTTATTTCTCTCTCTACCTCTGAAACTACAGTGTGTACCCATGCCCACAGCTTCTTAGATGAACTTTCTAGTAAACTTTGACAAATCAAAATTCCCTTGTTATGAACCTTGTGACCTCTTCCTTCCCCCAATATATCTGATCTTTAAATTTAGATTTTATTCAATTAAGTTATCTGGAAAGGTATACCTACAACCCGGTGCCCTTTCAGAACACAGGAACGTTCTCTTCTGCACCAGCTTTAGGTCGTAACATGTTTGTTTAGTTGGAAGAAGGCCAAACCTCTGTTGAATTTTTATTTCCCTGAGATTGACCCATATAAAGTTAAGATTTGTTCTGTGTTTTTGATACAGTATCTTAGGAAATTATGGGATAGAGGTTACACAAACTGTTAACAAAGTGCATCTCAGCCTTTCTTCTTTCCCCCTGAACTGAATAACGATACTGTATTTCCTGCAGCCCTATGTGGAAGCCCATCTCTGCCCAGCGTCTGCGCATTTTAATGCTGGCTGATTTGGGCTGTTGCTCTTTGCAGGCTCCTTGCGTGGCCGCAGCAGCAGCAGCAGCGTGTTCTGTGCCAGCTCCCAGGCGCCAGTTTGCAGAATTCCTGTCCCAGAGCCAGTTGGGATTGCGGAGCTGTGAGTCTCTGAGGAGGCCCACGGAGGCGCCCAAGTGCCTGCGTGGGTGGAACACACCCGAACCCGCAAGCCACTTTCAGGAACTTCTGCCACAGGTGTAAAAGTCCCTCGACCTGCTAAGATGCTGAGACAGATACTGTCGGAGATGTACATAGATCCTGAGCTTCTGGCGGAGCTCAGTGAGGAGCAGAAACAGATCCTGTTCTTCAAGATGAGGGAGGAACAGATCCGGCGGTGGAAAGAAAGAGAAGCAGCCATGGAAAGAAAGGAGTCCTTGCCAGTGAAATCCAGACCGAAGAAAGGTAAACCTAGCCACGTCTCTGCTGTGTTAGCAGCACGGCTCCTGGTCATAATTAGCTCACGCCAGTTGCAAGCTAGCCTGGTGGGAGTTGCAATTCGGTGGATGGTTCCTAAATGTTATTTTGGTAAAGTAGCTCCTTTGATTACCTTGAAGTCCACATGTGCAGGTGAGCACAGAACTTCGGTGGAGTTTTATAGTCATGTGCAGATCTTTTACTGAAAACCAGACTGGCCTTCAGTGGTACTCATCAGTCACCTCTAGGAGCTGGGGCTGTAGTCCAGTAGCAGAGTGCTTGGGTAGCTTCTACGAGGCCCTAGGTAATTTATTCCCAGTCTGCTCTGGGGTTTGGTCGTAAGGATACTAAATTAGGAAAGGTCTCTCTCTACCTCCTGATTGCGGCAGGATACCTATTATTCTACTTCCACCTTCAAAGTATTGATATGAGCATCTTTATGGTTGTTCTATTTGCATTTCTTAGACCTCAAAAGATTTTACTTTGAGTTATCCCTTTTAGAGAAGATCCTCTGTTAAGATGTAAGGAACTGCTCTAAGGGAAAACTTAATGTGATTTTTTTAAGTAGGACTGAAATTTTCAGATGTACTCCTTTGTAACTGAAGGCAGCTCTGTAGTTTCAGAGGATATCCTTTGAGGCATGAGGGAAGAGTTCTCCACACATGAAGATTTAAAGTATACGTTCACAGACACCAAAAGCACACACCAACTCCGGCCCTCTTTGCTCTGTCCCCACTCCCACACCCCACACACATTCTCTCATGGGTGACCAGCTACGTTAGTCAAAAGGAAGCTGCTCTGCTGTGATAACTTAAGGTAATAATTTCAGTTTCCTTACTTAAATTTTTCCCTTGTGGAATTTTCCATGGTTGGTTACAGAGACATTGAAGACCAACTTCTTCTTCCTTTTAATTAAAAACAAAATTTTATAAAAATCGCTCAGGGTTTCAGAGACTGAGAAAATAAATCTTACCTACATGCATGGTATATACAAACATGTTTTTTTAAAAAAAAGCTGACTTAGTCACCTTCATCTTACACTGTCTTTCACTCAGTTGTTTTCAATCAAACCTTCATACCAATAAGAGAATGTAGATGAGTATCTCATTTGTTATTATATTATAATATAAAGTGAATAATATCACAGCTTCTGCTGATGTTTCAGATGCTGTGTGAAGCACCTTTTATGTATTAGTCTACACAATTTCTACAAAGTTGATATTGACAGCATTGATGATTCACATTGATAGATGACGAAACCCAGCCTCAGGAAAGATAACGATATGTTGCAGGTTACATCACCAACTCATGCCCAGGTCTGCCTGATTTCCTACTGTGCTGTCCAAAATGGAATTTTCCTTCAGTAAGTAGTCAGGTCAACCTCAGTGTGACTGTTTTCTCTTTTCAAGCTGTGTTACACTTCCTCTTGGATGCCTTAGTTAGAGCTCAGTGTCTATAGCTGGACCCCCTCTGTGTACTCTGTTCATTGTGGATGTAATATGTGGGTGTAGTGGGGTGATCTCGGGGGTGGGGAGAGCCAAAGACTTTTGCACCAGAGTCAGTGGCCACGACCCTTCCTTAGACTGTGGGCTTCTTGTGGTTGAAGAGTTACTGCCTCGTGATTACTTAAGATGATAATTTCAGTTTCCTGGTTGAAGTTTTTCCCTTGCTGAATTCTGAATCTACCTCTTAGCTTGTATTGTTTTTACAGGTAAATGAGAATGCAAAGTATGCTAATATACCCAAGGACAGTTACATCACTTATTTGGGGTCAAAAGTTTATTGTTCCCTTAATTCTGTTAACTCTTGGAAAAAAAATGTAGTTTGCATTAAACCAATTCTGTTTCTCATGACAGAGCCAGAAAAGGTTTCTCCCATTTCCCTGAAATACAGTGCACTTCTCTATGCTACCATCTTCCTCTGGCTTTGAAGCAGCCCCTCAGGCACCCCACGGTGGTGTCCCCTTGACTGGTGCTGTCTGGAGCTGCTGTCTGAGTGAGGGATCTACTAAGCTTCGGGTACTGAAGTCTCCTTGTTGCATTTCCTCCTTCCACATGGGAGCTCTCTGCCTCCCATTCTTGCCCCAGCCCCTGGCTTGTACCAAGACCCAGCTGAACTCTGTCTTCTCAGCAGTGTGTAGCCAGGTCATGGCTCTGGAGGTTTCCCTTTCACTACCTGCAGCATGTACCCATCCCCCATTTCTTAACCCTTCTCTGTTGACCACTCAGAAGTTCTTTCCTTGTCATCCGTCTGGTCTTTTATTCTCCCCTCTATAAATCTTTAGGCCACTGTGGTGAAATCAGGGAGCATCTCTGCAGAGTTTGTGTACTACATACCCTAGGAACATGGCTATCTCTAAAAAAATCAAACTAGTGTAGGCTGGAAAACAATTAGGAGCATAGATTTAACCAGTCACTGAGGGGCTCCCTTCTGGTTCTACAGGGAGAAAATGTGATTCTTACAGCAAGATAGTGCAGAGCTCCTGTGCCTGATGCAGTTTAGCTAGAGGGGCTGGGTTGGCTGCCTGGCCTTGTGACAAAGCAGCTCTTGAGCTCGTAGCATGAGTATGAGCTGAGGGGTACCAGATGTGCAGAGGGCTGAATTTCAAAGACTTAGGAGGAGTCTTAATGTCATTTATTCCTTTCATTTTTTATTGTGTCTACTAGGAAAGTTATAATTCTGGGTGTGGTTTCATGCTTGGATAATGTAGCTCTGGACTATACTGGTTGTTCCAGCTCATGTTTATTAAGCTATCAGACCCTTAGCTGAATGCTTTTAATATGTTATCTCATTAAATAATAACAGCCCAGCCTGAAGCAAGACTTACTATTTACATTTAATAAAAAAGAAAAGTGCAGCACAGGGCCTGTGTCTCACTTACTCAGGACACAGGACTGGTAAGCGAGAGCTCACATGGTCCCTGAGCCTGATTCCCCAGATCTGGGTCTCTGAGCAAGCATGGTGGGTCATGCTCAACTGGGGCTTGACAAATTACTGTTGTCCGGAGGTGCCCCGCTCTAATCTAAAACATAAGCTTGCACTGGGGTTCTGCGGTGGAGTCTTTTCCCTGGGCGTATTTATTGGGCAATGCAAACAGAAAGCAGAGTCACTTACAGAGGGATTCCTAGCATTTATTTTGGGGGTCTCCAGTGAATGAATGGGATCTATGTGACTGGTTGGCCTCCGGTGCTTGTGCTGGCTGCACGAGGGGCTGCATTGTGCCCCTGTGAGACAGGTTCAGAATTCTGAAACTTCAGTTGCTGGATTCTCATGGTCACCAAAGGCACGTTCCTTCAGGCAAAGCCTTCCCTTCCCATGAAACACAATACAACAGATCAATGGCGAAGCCATTGTTTTGTGCCATGCCAGCATTCTATTCATCCTTCATACATTACTCTCTACCTCCCTCTCTCATCTCTTGGAGCCTGAGCTTGCAATGAGCCTGGTAGCATCCCCAGCTCCAGGACCGAGTTCTGGACCTCTCCTCTCTGCAGCTGCTTCTGACTCTATTAAGATGCTTTTCAGCTTCTCCTTTGGTCTTCCTCATGGGTCCCATGTTCTTCCTGTTTCATTTTTATCTCTTGACTCAAAGTCTGTGTTCCACAGGAGGTGACTCCCTCTACATTAGTGGCTTGTAACTTTCCCATGGGATTTGTGTGTGGGCTTGCTCATGGACTCTTTTGAAAACTTATGGAAAACTTGGACCTAGGAAGATGCGTGTAGACAACATTTTGTATAGCATTCCACAATGTTCACAGTATTTTTTTGTTTATTTATTTTGTTTTTTTGTCTTTGTGAGACAGGGTCTCGCTATGCAGTTCAGGCTGGCCTTGAGCTCACTTTTGTAGCCCAGGCTAGTCTCGAACTCACACCAGTCCTCCTGCCTCAGCCTCCCAAATGCTGGGATTACAGATGTGCACCACCACGCCCTGCTGTTCCACAGATCTTAATGCTCACCCAAGACTCCTTGGGTTCCACAGCCTCCAGTGGAGGTTGGTGTCTATATCATCTCCCTAGAGCAACTCTTAGGCCTCCAAATGTTAAGCACCACCTGTAAGCCAGCGACTCAAACCCATGTTGCCAAGTAAGGCCTCACACCTGAGCAGGTTACCTGACACCAAGTCCATAAACCTTGCAAGCCTGATGCCAAACGAGATTCTCCAGGACCATCCCTCTGTTCACTACCACCCTTTGGTCTTGCCTTTTATACTGTCATGTTGGGGAGCTCTACTTCGTCCCTCATCCCTGAACCCAGCAACCCAGGAGCCACTCTGGTTAGCACTGAAGCTCAGCAACCCACCTAGCCACTAAGTCCCGTAGACAGACTTTCTTCTGATCCATTCCACAGAACTTTCCTTCTACCATGGAGTTGGTCTGTTAGCATGTCCCAGGAATAACCATTATATTTATGTTACTTTATTTTGTCTTCAGCAGAATCTGACGGCACGCTGGTGGGTGGCACACGGAAACCAATCAATATTTTAATGACTTTGCTATTGGTAGGCATTGTCCCTACATCCGTTCAGGTGAGGCCCCCTTCTATGCACAGACCCTCATGTCCTTGCTTTACACATCTGTAGGTGTGTAACTAAGGGGAATAGAAAATATGTTTCTTCAAAAAATTATATTTGTACTGAACATGTGCCGAATTTATTTTTCTTTGTCGGTATTCCCTTACACTAAATTGGGGTCTAGGTCCTTCAGGAACAATGTAAGCATACTGGCGGTGAGTGTGCACTCTGTGCAAACAATGGATCACCTTATACAAGGGCCTTGAGTGCCTGGGGATGTTGTTTATTTAGTATTTGTGTGTTTTCAGTGCTGGGGATATCACCCAGGACTGCCTATGTTAGTAAGTAGTCTACCATTGAGCTATAGCCCCAGCCTGGCCAATATTATTTTTTTTAAATCTGTCTGTCTGTCTGTCTGTCTGTCTGTCTGCCTGCCTGCCTGCCTGCCTGCCTGCCTGTGTACTTAGTTGTTACAGGGCCTTACTACACAGATCAGACTCATAGTGATCCTCCTGTCTCAGCCTCTGCAGCACTGGGATTATAGGCACGCACCACCACGCCTGGTTTCAGCAGCCAGCAAGGTGGCACAGCGCGCAGTACCAGGAATCAAACCCAGGTTTTTGCACCTGTCAGGCAGGTGATTAGACCACTGAGCTATCTCCTCAGGCCCCTAGCCAAGATTTTTGATTTTCATATCCACAGAGGGTCCTGAAACCAGTCCTTTACAAGGGGATGACTGTAACGAGTGACTTTGCTGCTACAGTCACTGTCCTGTCACATGAGGCCACTGGTATTGATTCTTTCTCACATTTGTCTCCTCAGTCTTCGATCTTTCTTCTTGGGAAGAGTAGGAAGGAGGTCCTTGTCCTTTCTCTTGGTCTCTCTCCCTCTCCTTCTGCCCTACATATATTCTACTATGGTTTTCTTTCTGAATTAGTGGTAGGCAGTTAGCGGTAGAGAGACCAGGTCCTCACCTCCTCAGTACCTGAGATTGGCCCTCACCATGCCCTAGAAGGTGCTTTGCTCTGATGCCTGGCTGTTTCCCTCTTGCACAGCTGTAGGCCAGCCACATGGGGGATCAATCAGATCCCGGAGCTGAGGGTGGCATCAAACTGTATTACAACACGGAAAAAGCCTGGCCATTGCCTTGCCAAAGTCATGTGCCACTCCCACTTTTGTGTGGCATTTCACAACATTGTCCCATTAGAGATTTCATACACACTCTGAGCAGCGAGAAGGTCTCTGAAGCGTATTTCTCTACAGAATGAGATGCGGGTTCGCGTCCCTGCTTGGAGGTTTTTTCAGGCTGGTGCTACGCAGACTGACCCAGTTTTCTAGACAAGGTAGTTTTAGAGGACCTTTTCAGGAAACCTGAGATAGCAGACATGAAGAGCCTGCATAGACATGGTAGAAGGACTGGGGGTGGGGAACATGATAATTAAACTGAAGTGGACTGAAAAGCTCCCTCCCTTGCCTCCTCTGATTTATAATGCTTATAATGTCAAGGTGAAGTGGACAGAAAACCTAGCATACCTGGATGGTGTTAACTTATGAAAAGGTAAGTGTTTCTCGACTCAGGCTCCCTTTCATAGTTTTAACTTTTGTCTTTCTTTGCTTTGTTTGTTTCTGTTTTTTAATGGATGCTCTCACTCTGGGGCCCAGGCTGACCTTCACCTCATGGTTTTAATCCTCCTGCCCCAACCTACCAGGTTCTGGGATTACGAGCATGCAGCACCACACCAGGCTTATACGTTACCTTGAAGAGGTGTGGCGGGGCGGAGATGTAGTCCTCTGCATACCTATTTATAGCTTGTATCAGACTAGACCTCCATTAATCTTGTTCTCTATGCTTTCCTTTCACTGGTTCGGACCCCTTTTATCCTTCACTTCCCCCATTGGAGTGCCAGTGCCTTAGCATCCTTTCTCTCCAAGATGTAACCCCTGCCTGTGTTTCTCCTACTTAAGAAAATAAATTTTTTTTTTCTGCTCTGCTCTGCTCTTACATTCCTTGCTTTGCCCTTTCAGCCTATGGAGCAGTTCTTGGAGCACAGATGAGCTTGGGAACTATCTGCAGCACATGTGGCTGAACCCCGTCTTCCCCAGGGTGCATACTGCGGCCCCCCACCCCCGGGTCTCCCTGGCCTCTCAGTCCTGCACCTGGCTGCATAGTACTGTGCTCCTGAAGTCTATGGCTAATTGGGACCTCTGGGTGCATGCCATCCCTGCCTTTTTCTGTCCAGGCTGCATCCCCAGTCAACTTCCATGTTAGTTCATTATTTTGGGAATGAGAATGCCATGCCTTCTTCATTTCTTTTTTTTTTCTTTTTTTGTCTTTTTGAGACAGGGTCTTGTTATGCAGTTCAGGCTGGCCTTGAGCTCACTTTTGTAGCCCAGGCTGGTCTCGAACTCGCACCGACCCTCCTGCCTCAGCCTCCCGAGTGCTGGGAACCTTCTTCATTTATTTATTTTTTTTATCCAAGACTAGCATTTCTATCCTCTTTCTTCTTCCACGCAAGGGAAGCACCTGCTTCCCCGGCTCTTCGGGGCCTCTTTCTCCTCGCAGCCCAGCTCTGCCCCTGGCCTCGCAGAGAGTGTCTGAGCATCTGGAAGGCCACGCCCCAGTACACACAGCCAACGTCACCCTCACATCGGAGCTCTGATTCTGCCTTCCAGATACTTTCCAGATGTCTCTGTGGGGTTGCTAGTGAGATTTTAAAAACATGATTTATTCTGAATTTCCAAGAAGATCATTATCTTACTCTCCAATCAAATTTCTTTTAAAAAATTTATTTATTTAAATTTTCTTTTCTTCTTTTTATTTGTTGATATAGGCTCTCACTATGCAGTTCAGACTTGTAGTGATCCTCCTGGCTCACCCTCCCCAGTGTGCCACCATGCCTGGTTTTGGGGTCAGCTGGGTGCTCCTGGGGTTCTCAGACTGGCACAGCATGCAGTGCCAAGGACGAAGCTCGGGAGCTTGTACCTGTCAGGCAGGTGCTTAGAGCACTATCTGTCCAGCATCCAAATTTATTTTCTTTTTCTTTTTTTTTGTTGTAAATAGCTGAAATAATAAAAGATAACTATGTTCTCATATTTGATTATAATATTCAAAGTCTGGCATTATGTTGTTTTGATTGAAGTATGTGAAGTAAATCTAACCTCATATACATAAGTATTTGGGAAAGGCAGTTGTAGTTTAATAGGCTTCGGAGATAGTTATTGATATTATTTGATACAACACCCAAATTCAACCAATTATAATTTATTAAAGGCTAATGCAGTGTGGAACCAGGGCCCTCAAGGTGCTTTTGTTATTCTTTACATTAAAATCTGCTAGACCTTCTTTTCTCCTTTCTTTCTTTTTTTCTTTCTTTCTTTCTTTCTTGTCTTATTGAGATAGGGTCTCACTATACAGTTCAGGCTGGCCTTCAGCTCACTTTTGTAGCTCAGGCTGGTCTCGAACTTGCACCGATCCTCCTGCCTCAGCCTCCTAAGTGCTGGGATTACAGGCGTGCGCCACCACACCCAACCCAAATTTATTTTCTTTCTTTTTAAAATATTTTTTCTTTTCCTTTAACACACACACACACACACACACACACACACACACACACATATATATATATATATATATATATATATATATATTTTATTTATTTATTTATTTATTTATTTATTTATTTATTTATTGTATTATAGCTGGCTCAGCTGGCTCTGGGAGTAGGGCTGATGTAGCATGTAGTGCTGGGGATCAAACAACAGTCCCTGAGGTTGCTTACGCTTGCCTAAGCAAGCGCTTTAGACCACTGAGCCATCTTGCCGGCCCTCCAAATTTATTTTCTTGATGTCACTATTTCCACCCAACACCCCCCATCCTCCCAGTTAGTGCGTTTCTACGTATTGGCATCATCCAGGAACCTTGCTTGAATCTGGCCACTCAGGCTGCGCCTTACTGTCTGCTAGCACAGTTCTCTTGGTAGAAGCTCAGTCTCTGCAGGGAGAGGCTCTCCTTGGCTCTCCCAAGTGTTAGCCCTCGTCTGCTTCAGTGCCACGGAGATAATAAAAAGCTAGGATCTGAGCAGTGACACCTTGCTCTTCTCTCCTACCTCCTGGGTCACCTGCAGCTGGGCACGGCCCCCCACTACTGTGTCCCCTGTATGCTCTGCGCTCAGAAGAAAAAGTCTCCCGTGTGGAATGAACTTCAACAAAGGCCTCCCTCGTCCCAGCCTCCCCTCCTCTTGGAGCAAAGTTAAGGCTGTCAGAGCTGGAACCATTGCGCTAGCTTGGCCTCCTTGTCTTTCAGAAGCTTCAGGGAATTGTGGGAAACTCCTAGATGCACCTCCAGGCTCTGTGAAGCCTCTGACCTTTATAGGAGCTCCTGGAAGTGAGGAGTCTGACATCGTCAGCACCAGTGCCACTCTGCCAAATGCCCAGCTTTGAGCACCTGGCCGAATCCGACGTGTTACATCTAGGTCTCTTTTTTCTCCCACTAGTGATGTTCGCCCTACTCTCACAATGGCCCTCCTTCAGGACTCTGGCTCTCTTGTGCCGTTCTTCTCTGCTCCTGCCTGCTCTGCTCTTTGGCAGTCCTGGGACCTCTCTGTCACCCTGGGCAAGACAATCTTCCTGAGCTCTCTCTGCCGCCTGCCCGCTGCGTGGTTCACTGAGACTGTGCGCCGGGGATAGGTCGTAAGGCTGTGCTAGCTGGGATGCAGAATCTCTAGGCGCTTCCTCTGCTTCTACCCCGGCTCTCTGCCACTGTCCTCTGTACCTGTCGTTTTCCTACTGTCAAAAAATTATATCTGAGCAGAGTTATTTAGGTGAAGGTTGAGAGGTGTGTATAATAAAAATGTTATTAGTTATCCTGAGAAAGTATAATAAAGGGAGTTTATGAGGTATGACAGCTTTCAAAGGTTAATGAACCATATGGCATTTTCTGAAACAGCACTGGTGCTAGGGTCCATCTCCCTGGGGAGCGGGGATCCAGGTCTCTTTCCTCACCTGGGTCCTACTTTTGCTGTTCCTCCACTTGTGGGAACAGTGGCAGGGATGTTTCCTTATGAACGTCGCATTTGAATCTTTTTGTAGTGGAGACTGAGTCTACTTTCCTTCTCCCCTACGTCCTCTGTTTAGAACTTTCTTGGACAGCAGGAAGCATCCATTTCCCCATGAAGGGTAAAAAGTGCCAAAATAAAGACAGAGTCTGGACTTGAAGCCTATTCTGAGGCAACAGAATGACACAGGTCAACAATGTATCGCAGTCTTCATTGGGGACCTTGACTTGTTAGACGAGACAAAATCCGAGCATAAACCTCTAGGCACAGAGCCTGGCCAAGCATGTATTCCTGCTGGGAGCCTCATATCATGCAGCAACACCACTGGCTGATTCAAGGTGTCGGCTAGGACAGCTTGGGACCATAGTGGCCCTGAGGGTGTCCATCCTGAGGCCTTACGGTCTGAAGGTTGTTCCTTTAGGACTCTGCTAAGCCCAGTCCACCTTCCCTTCGCTTCAGGCTTGATGGCCCGAGTGGCTGCACTTCAGAAGCACAGGGACTAGACTGTAACGTGACTCTTGAGGCCAGTTGTAAACAAGGGTTATTTAAGTAGCTTCCCCGAGTGTCACACTACCTGTATTATCTTCTCTCAAGCTGGTGTGAATCTCAAGGCAGCCATATAAGTAAATAATAGGCTGGCTGGAGATAGCAGTTAACCTCCATTGAACTTCTGTTATGTGGCAGGTGGCAGGGGCCACATTGTCATCACCAGCCTCCCGGGGCTTCACAGTATTGCTAGGTAGGAAGTATTTGTCTTCCCATTTGGCAGATAAGGAAATTGAGTCTTCAAGAAATTAAGGACTTTGTCCAAGTTATGCAGCCAGGAAGTGGCAGGGCTAGGACTTGAAGGCAATCCAGCCTGGCTCTAAAAGGATGCGTTTTAATGCCCCTGTGAAGGCTGTGATGATTGAGGAAACACCAAACTCTTTAACAGCTATGTACTTACAGGGAGATTCTCAGATTTGGGCTTGCGAGGTGATGCTACCCAGTGCTAGCTCTGTTACCTGCAGGATAATGCCGACTACAAATGCCTTTCTTTCATGTTATCACACTCGTTGCAAATCAAGCATGAGTGAAAACCATGCCCATGATGACGTGGGTACCATGATGACAGCCAAGTGGGCACGAGTGAAATCCAACACCTGGGAATACGAAGCTGCTGCTCACTGCCATCCCTGCCATTGGTTCCTATGATGCTGCTTGCTCCTGAGATTAGAACTGCTTTGCCTCATTTAATCCCCCACCCCAAAGACCCTATGTGACTGGGAAACAGTGTTCCACAAAGGAAGGCATATGTTCAAGTTGATCTTGTTTTGTTTGCAGACATTGGCAAATCGGTCCATTGGAGACTGGGTGCCGATAAGGAGGTGTGGGTCTGGGTCATGGGCGAGCACCACCTGGATAAGCCCTACGACGTGCTCTGCAGCGAGATCACTGCTGAGAGGGAGCAGCTGAGAGCAGAGAAGGACGCAGAGGCGCTCAGGTAGGAGACCGAACACCAGTGCATGTTTTAACACCCTCACAAGGATGCCTCTGGTCACAGTATCTGGAGAAAGAGCAGCACGGGGTTGGAGGGCTTCGAGCAACATCTTAGGTCTCTCTGCAAAGTTTCCTAGCATTTTCAAGGCTTTCCTTAATTCCCATAATGCTCTCGAGTCAGCTGGCTCTTTGGCCACTGTCATCCCACTGCTAATCTGCACAAATATGCCGCCATGGCAAGCAGTTCAGGCGCACAGTAGGGCACCAGGAACTACAATGATTGCCCCAGCCACAGGCCTCCAAGATTTCCTAGATGTGAGCACCTGAATGCATAGGCTCTTAGCACTGGGAATTCAAAGAGGAATAGGGAGCTTCCTGCCTAGAAGGAGAAGCAAGAAGATACAGAGCCAGCTGCATCAGATGCAGACTGTGTCATGAGCTGTGGTTTAAACATAGGCAGAGAAGTGGCCAAGGCTAGGTAGGCATCTGTCATTCCTATCCTTGCAAGAGGTGAGTTTTAATCTAAGCCTTGAAGAGTAAGCTGAGTTTCTCGCTACAGAAGGTCAAGGTGGTCAGTATGGCCCAATTAAGACCTCTGAACTTGACTTTAAACAACTTTTGGGGTAATGGGGAGCTCTTTGGAGTAGAGTATACATAGTTGGAGGCTGAAAGCCATGCTGTGTTACTGCACCCCAAGTACCCAGATGTAGGAGTCGGACCTTCTGTGGGCAGTGATGTTTTGAAAGGAACATGATATAATCAACTGGACAGATAAGAAGGTGGCCTGGAGGGCACACTGGGGCAGGAGGTGCTACCAGGCTGACCTCTGCCAGGTCATATTCCCTTGAGTCCTCCTCTGTCCCAGGGCACTGGTGAGAGGGAAATCAGAATAAACATGGGGATCTCAACCGATTCCCCAAGGGACGGTGGTGCTTCCGCAACTCTTGTGGGGCTAAAACTACAAATGCACATTCAAAGGTCATGGGGGCAGTTGCTGCTGGTCACAGGAAGGCAACAGACTCTGGCAGTCCCGTTTCTGAACCTGGACTTGGGTAGACCTGGGTTCAAATCCTGGCTGTGCCCTGAAAAGCATTACATAAATTATTGGGTTTTTTTGAGCCTCATTTATAAACTAAATATAACAAAGCCTTCCTGATAGGCTATTGTGAAGATGTATTTATTTATTTATTTATTAAGAATTTTTTTCTTGTTTCAGAACTTTTTGTTTGTTTGTTTATTTTTTATGGCCGGCTCAGCCTGCCCTGAGGGCAGGGTTGGCGCAGCATGTGGTGCCAGGGATCAAACCACGGTCCCTGCAGCCGCCCAAGCTTTCCTAAGCAGGCGCTTTAGACCACTGAGCCATCCTGCCGGACCCCTATTTATTTATTTATTTATTTATTTATTTATTTATGGCTTTTTGAGACAGGATCTTGCTATGCATTTCAGGCTGGCCTTGAGCTCACTTTTGTAGCCCAGGCTGGTCTTGAACTCACAGCGACCCTCCTGCCTCAGCCTCCCAAGTGCTGGGATTACAGGGGTGTGCCACCATGCCTGGCATATTGTGAAAAATCATGCCTTCAAAGTACCTCACAAAGAGCCTAGCAGGTTATCAACACTCTGATCAGCAGTCTATTACTGGTTTTCAAATGGTATCAAAGTATGCATTTGCTATGGAAAAGCTGTCCATGCTGAAAAAATGTTTTGCTTATCTCATTCTGATTTCTCCTCAGAAAAAGTCAGTCCGATGAGTTCACCAATATCTTGAAAACAAAATCCCAGAACTGCAATCTGCCAGCACCAAATAACATGTGCAAGAGAGCAGCAGAAAATGAGGGAGCAAGGCAGACATCTAGAACCGCACCAACCCTCGAAGGAGAGAAAACCACGGTGAGTCTCGCATGCCTGCAAATGTACCGAAGTCCTCAGCTGCAGGAGATGAGGGTATTGGAGCCCTGAGGCAACTGTGAGCCAGCGCAGGACCTTCAGGGAGATTTCCCGGGGAGAATATCTTCTACCTCTAAGGTCCTGCCATGCATTTTATTTTAGGAGGATTGGCTCATCTGCGTCATGCAAAAGATAGAGCAGCCCTCTTTTGTGGGACTGAACATAAAAGTTGCAATAATATAGTTTGGTATCTAAGGTCTGATTTTTTTTTTTTCTCATCAAATGTCTTATATAGCAGAGGTCAACACATTCTTTTTTTTTTTTTTTTCTGTAGAAGGCAAAAGTCAACAGTGTAGGCTTTGTGAGCACAAGTGAGTGAATGCAGCTGTGTTCTTGTGAACTTTAATTTTGCAAGCCAATTGCCAGGCTGGACTTGGTGTGTTTGTGTTCTGTATTCTGTTTTATTGAGCCCTCCTGCCTGCTCTGTTTCGCAGATTCCAACCCTCCGTGTCTTCTGGCCTCACAGATTCTGCCTGTAGTTGGGGCGACGGTTATTTTTCCAACACAACAGGATTCCGTACTCTGAGCTATCGTGGATTCTCTTATGGTCCAGGTGGTTCAGAAAGCTCAAACATAATTTGCTGCTAGGATTAGAGCTTGAAAGAACAACAAAATTCTATTATGAAGTGCCTTTTCTGCCAGGAATTTAATTACACTGTGAATTAACAGGGGATTTGCAGTTGTTTGACTTCAACCTTACCGGGCTGGTTATGTGTGCTCTTGAAGTCCTGGAGGCTGAAGGAGGGGGGACACTTGTCTGGCCTGACTCCTTTTGGGGGCTGGTAGTGTTCTTATAATTAACGTGGCTCATGAGCGATGGTATGGGAAGGCAGACACACAGGTAAGTGCCTCACTTGGTGCTCACAGCAATGCTTATTCTTGATGACTTCATTAATACAAGAAACGTAAAGAAGCGTCCATGAAGGGCCACAGACAGGAGGCTCAAAATACTTAGCACAACATTCCATGCTTTGTTTTACATCCCAAGGTCAGCTCTGGGGATGTTCTCATGGGCTTGCAGGGGCACCGAGCCTCCCCGGGCCCAGTGCAGGTGCTGCATGTTAATGCCCCTCCCCCACAGCACTTTCTCACAACCTAAAAAGAAAAACAACAGCAACCACAAACATCCTCCTGCAAGAGCATTAGAAATGCGTCCGTGTCTTGGTGCTTGAGAAACAGTATTTTCTAGTAAAGTTTTTTCAAACGTAGGGCAAAAGATTAAAATGGAAACTAGAAGCTATGGTTCTCATCCAAATGTAACAGAAATGTTACAGAGAGAGCGACCTTGTTGTTCTTCTCCTCCTCTTCCTCCTCCTTCTCCTCTTCCTCCTCCTTCTCCTCCTCTTCTTCCTCCTTCTCTTCCTCCTCCTCTTCTTCTTCCTCCTCTTCCTCCTTCTCCTCCTCCTCTTCCTCCTCCTCCTTCTCCTCTTCCTCTTCTTCCTCTTCCTCTTTCTCTTCCTCTTCTTCCTCCTCCTCCTCTTCCTCCTCCTTCTCCTCTTCTTCCTCCGCTCCCTCCTTCCTCCTCTTCTCCCTTCCTCCCTCACTCCTCCCCTTCTCTTCATCTTCCTCCTCCTCTTCCTCATCTTACTCTTCTTCATCCCCCTTTTTCTTTCTTTCTTTCTTTCTTTCTTTCTTTCTTTCTTTCTTTCTTTCTTCTTTCTTTCTTTCTGTACCAGAGATCAAACTCAGGACCTTGAACTTGCCAGGCAGGCATTTATGCCCCTGAGCTATCTCCCTGGTGCATCACTCTATTCCTTAGGCATCTACTTAAGGCTAAAGTAGAAGAGTTAGGGGCAGGGAAGGCAGAAACCTGTAGGAACAAAGAATATGGAAATAAATGGGTGAAGTGTTTGTACATTTCTGCTTTTCATCTTTCCCCATGTTGGACATCTATTGGCATCACGCCTGATACTCACTGATGTTCTCTTTAACAGCACTACGTGAAGGGAGGCTGACCATCCTCCCAGCTATGCAGACATTCAGATGGCAGGCCCTCTTCTCTCATGTGTGTTGTCACTTAATGGTGGATTTCTGTGTTTATTTAGAGTCTCACATTACTAAAGTAGGTTGGATTCTGTCCCTGAAAATTCACATCTACCAACAACCTCAGAATGTGAGCTTATTTGGAATAGTTCTTTGCAGATGTAATCAAGGATCAAGATGAGGTCATCCTGGATTTAGGGAGGGTCCTAAGTCTCATGACAGCTATCCTGAGGAGAGAAAGGCTAACATAGATTTGAGAGACAGAAACACAGGAGGAGGTCAAGTGGAGACAGAGAAAGAACCATCTGGCTCACTGAGGAAATGCTGGATAGAAGCCTAACTTGTACATATTTGTGAAGTACAAACAATTTAACTTAGAGCTTGCAAAGATTTTTCTCACACAGTTTATTGTGAAATGGTTTCACAACCACTTTACAACACTCCTGGGCAGTAAATAGGGCAATATTAGCATTTCTGTTGTACAGATGAAGAAACAGGTGTTCAAAGAGATTGCATGATTTGCCCCTGAATGGCAGGCTGGGAGGCCCTTGCTCTTGCCCGTCTACTTTGGTTTGCACTCAGCATAACGTTGACATATTTAAATGTGAGCTCATTGCAGTTTCTCAAACCTCCTTCAGGTCTGAACTCTGGTGGGAAATCAGAGCTAGAGGCTGAGCATCATCTGATATGTTCCCAAAATGCAACTCTGTGTGTCAGCAAAGATCTCCAAGTTTCAGTGACATTTATGTTAATTATGCTGTCTAAAGCATAATGTCTTTAAAATTCCATTGTCACACAAAGCCTGAGATGCACCATAAAAAGAAAAGTCTCCAAGCAAATTGTTTTGAGCTTACTGATCATAATGCTTGTCTACAGAACCGTGGAAGGATTTAAAGAACCACAGATCTTCTAGGATGATAAGCAATGTTCAGGGAAGATTGGCTGTGGATTTGCTACAGCGGTCTTGCTAGACTTGTAGTAAATTTCTCCATGACAGATGAGCACCAGTAACCGTGTGTTATATTCTAATAAAGTGCTCCAGACCAGAATTTCCTACTGGCGTGATCTGGAGTTTCCCTAGAGCTTGGAGAGTGGGTGAAAATTAAGTTCAACCCAACATTGGTGCATATTCGCCATGGTAGAAGCTTTTGTAGGAGGGTCGCTTACTTACACGATGCTGTACATCGAGCGAATCATGACATCTGTTATGGTTTATGTCTAGTTGTCCCCCAAAACCTCATGCAATCATGGGCGGGTACTTCTATAGATTGAGACTTGACCCATGAGTCACTGAGATTATGTTTTTTAATACTAATGAGATTATGGTCTGAGTACTTCTGGGATTATGGGTGTAGCCTAAGGTGGATAGGCTGAAGCAGAGAGCCTGAATGCAATATAGAGACAGAGAGACAGACTAGGGCTGTTGCTCTCTGCTCCCTTGGTTGTTCCTCCGTTGCCATTATTGTAACTGTGAGCTAATAAACCTTTCCTTCCTTCATTTTGGGTGTTGGGTATTTGTCCCAGCAATGAGTAAAAAGTAACTAAGACAGCCTCTGATATTTGTATGAAAGTGTAAGAGTAGACTGAATTTCTTTCAGCCTTGGAAGTTACCAGTGTTTTCCAGCTGTGCTCCGATTACCTTGTGAAAAGGTTGAGGCAAATGTGTAGACCGAGGCTCCTTTGGCCTATAAAGTTGGTGTCAGCCTCCCAGTTTCTTCTGTATTGTCCTCCCTCTTTATCCACTAATGTTTTGGATAGGATAGGATCTGATTAAAAGAGTGCCAAGGTCAGCTTTACAGGAAGGATACAACTCGTCGAAGGAGCTAGCCAAGTCAGGCACAGTGGCACATGCCTGTAGCCCCAGCTACTGAGGAGAAGACTGAAGCAAGAGGATCACAAGTTCAAGGCCAACCTGGGCAACACAGTGAGGAACTATTTCAACATACAAATGAACAGGGCTGGGCTTCAATAGCCCAGCACTCCTTGTATTCAATCTCTAGTACCTCAACAGGAAAGAGGAAAGAAATAAAACAGAAGCTTTGAAAGGAAACCAGCAAGCAAGAAAGCACAGCCAGGAGCCAAACATGCTAGTTGGTGAAACAGGCAAATTGTACTTGATGCTCCTTATGGGGGGCAGGGCAGTGGTTGGGATGGGGATCTCGGTGTCCTGGATATATGAGGTTCCACGGAGATCCCCAAAGACACATTCACTGGTTTCCTTCAGCCTCACAGCACCTCTTGGAAGAGTGAGACAGGTATTTTTGTTCTGCAGGTGGAAGAGTCAAGCACAGTGGTCAGTGAAGTCACAGCTTGGAGATGGAATTGGGGCCAGTCACTTCAGATCCCTGGCCTTCTCTGCCCAGGGAAAATGTCCTATGTGTATCTGCATGGTCACCCCACTGAGGGCAGGATTCCTTTGCGGCCTTTTATTCCCATAGTAGGCCCAGATGTTCTTAGCTTTAGAGTAAAGGGAACTATCTCAATGAGATGTATGGCAGACAGAGCAAGAGAAGGCGGTGAGGCAGCAGAGGAGGAGATAGGCAGGATTAAATCTCCATGCCTGAGACCTGGGCCAGCCTGATTCACACAGGTGGTGCTTTCCAGGGGCTGGAGCTCTCGCCCATTGGTTCCCTCCAATGTAGGCTTCTGATCATCAGGACGCAAGAGTGAGAGGCCTAGCAGCAGGGTCGTATGGGCACCACCAGGAGGGTGTGAGGCCCATCATGATTTCCTGTATCTGTTTTCCATCTACAGAAAAGTAGGTGCGTTAGCTGCATTGCAAGTTTGAGGGCACCCTGCGCAACTTGGCAGCCTAGCGAGATCCTGTCTGGAAATTCAAAGCTCCAAAAAAGAGGCTGGACGTGTAGCTCATCACAGAGGCCCTGTGGTTCAGTCTCCAGTATCAAGAAAGTGAACACAAAACAAACAAAATGAAGCAAACAAAAAAATGCACCTGCCTCATTTACCTCATGTGTTTCAGGGTGAAAAGAAAAATAGTATTACATGAGATGCTGTGTTTAGAAATGCTTTGAAAATTGCAAATCTCCGCACAAATGAAGGAGTTGGTTACTTTAACTAGAAATGCCCACAGCCTGGCCCCTGCATGCTGTTGGTCCTCGCGGTCATGCCCTGTGGGGCTGGGCTGGCAGGATCCATGGGTCTCTGAGGTAGTCTCCCACAGGGCTCCATGTGCCTTGATGGAGGTTATGGAGCTGCAAGGGAGACGGGAGACCGTGTCTTTCCCCTTCAGGAATCTTCATCCCACTGGGGAGATGAGAAGCAGTTAGGAGCGCAGAAAGAGACACGATTTACGCAGATCCCCGGTGGGGAGGGGCTGTCCGGATGGGGGAGGGCACGATGGGGAGCAGTGGGTATGTTAGAGAGGTATAGAGACCCGGGAAGGAGTCTGCCATCCTGGGGCACAGGAATCAGAGGAAAAGGTGCAGAGCCTTCTGTATGTGGGGACACAGGGAGGATAGCCCAGCACCGTCACATGCTTTGGCCGCAGCACAGGAAGTGAGTGGATGGCGAGAGGCTATATTCTGGAAGTGGAAACAGGGTGGCCTCATGTACCAGTTTGGGGCTGTTGTCATAACAGAAAACCAAATTTGGTGGCTTTAAATAGTTAAGCCACTTTTTTCCCCTGAGAACTCTTTAGGTCAGAAGTCCAATAGGGCTGGCTTCTCTGTTTAAGGTCTTCTGAGGCTGAGGTCAGGGTGTCAGCCACAAAGGGCTCTGGTCCAGAGGCTGCGGAGAGGAGCCTATTCCTGGTCTTAATCAGATTGCTGGTCAGAAGGCCAGTTGACTGCCCTGCTTTCTGGCTCTCAACCAGGGGACAGTCCTCACTTCTGGAAGCTCCTGCATTCCTTCTTTTCCTTTCCATGTAGTCCCCACCAGCAAAGGTGGATCAAGTCCCTGTCTTTCCTAGAATCTTTCTGACTTCCCATAACCCTCTCCCCCAGCTGCTGGAGAAAGTTCTCTGCGCTGGAGGGGCGGTGTGATTAGATCACCCAGGATACTATCCCTATTGTAAGGTCTGTGATTTGTAACGAACATCTGCAAGGTTCCTTTTGCCATGTACAGTAATAGATTCATAGGTTATGAGTATTAGGTTATAGATTTTGAGGAAGAAGAACCATTATGCCCATTGTCCCTCTAGGAAATGACCAGCAGTCCACATCTGCCATCACTGTCTAAAACATCTAGGCCAAGATGTGTTTCATGTTTCAGATTATATAAGGCTTTATAAAAGAACTACCACACATCTAGTACATAACATATAACCTGCCAGTGAGGTTCAGACAGCACATTATAATAAAAAATCATAAACATTGTGAATAGCTTTGTGTTAGTCCAGGTCAGGCTTTCTCTTTCCTATGACTGGTACACTTTCAGAGACTTTGGATTTCAGTATATCAATAAAGGAGTGTTCCTGAGCTTGGGTAATGTAATGAGTGCAGGTATGGTGATGAAGTGTGGTCAGAGGGGCCAGATTTCCTTCCTCTGTGTATGCAGTGGCTTGTTTTCTTTATCTATAAAATGAGATTTTGCACTGTGTGGCAGTCACAGAGCCCAAGTCTGGAACTTCCTGTGCCTACACCTGGGGCAGACATCACTAATTGATTATTGCAGTCTTTCTGGATGAGCCAGGCATAGGCTGCTTCAGACAGTCGTACCCATACTTTACAAGTCAGCCACACAAATGGACTCTTCCTGTGCTCAGAAGACTCTTTACAAGCTTCCTTCTAGCACCAGACATTCATATCCTAATCTAATACCCATGCCCGTATGACTGGCAGAGAATCTAATGTTGCATCACTGCTGGCATAGGGTTTCCCTAGGCTGCCCATAGGGTTTCTGTAGTTTCCCTTGACAGGCCACACCTTGAAGTGTGTAGTCAAGCAGTCATGGGCAGGAATGTGATGTGCAAGGTCAAGGGTAACTCAGTGTCTGTTCTGCGAGTCCAGCATGAAATGGTGTGCTCTGTGGTCATGAGACGGTCCTCTGTGGGGCTCCTTTCCACACACGCCTGTTCCACCTGCTATTCAGAGGCCTGTCCTTTGGCCCTCCTGAGAAGTGGCTACTCTTTCCTGTCTCAGACATGTGTAGAGCTACACCTTTCCCTCCGTGGAACAGTTCTGGAAGATTTAGCTAGAAGCAGCCAATTTGCAGGTTTGCTGTTGGATTATTTGATGCCTGTGTAATGTGAGCTGTGGCTTCATTAGACAATAGTTTCATTCAAGGTGACCCCTTCAGAGCAGTGAAACATTTTTCAAGTGTGGGAGTGGAGTGTTTTTGCTTCACCCTGGCAGCCATAAGAACTTAATCAAGGGACCCTGGACAGAGTAATTTAACTGCTTCCCATGAGGTTGAGAAAATTTGAAGTGCAATATCAGAGTATCTTTTGATATGTTCCAGACAATTGTTAGAGAAGGTTTTTTGTTAATGTGTTTGATTGTTGCAGGGTCTCACTGCACAGTTCATGCTTGTGGTGATCCTCTTGTTTTCAGCCTCCTCAGCTGAGATTATAGGCATGCACCACTATGGCTGGACTATGGCCGGCTCAACCCAACCTGGAGGCAGGGCTGGCATGGCATGTGGTGCTGAGGATTGAACCATGCATGGTCCCTGCGCTTGCCTAAGCTTCACTAAACAGGCACTTTTGGCAGCTGAGCTATCTCACTGGTCCAAAAAAGGCTTTTTCTTTATGTGTGTGTGTGTGTGTGTGTGTGTGTGTGTGTGTGTGTGTGTGTGACCGGGGTTCAAACTCATGACCTTGTTGTACCACAGAGCTATCTCCCCAGTCCCGGTCCAAAGAAGTTTTTTAAAGAGCAGATATTTAAGCCAGATGCAGTAGCACATGCCTGTAATTCCAGCCATGTGAGAGGCTGAGGTAGAAGTATGGTAAGTTTGAGCCCTTAGCAGTTAATCCTCAGCACAACCAAAGAATTTTGATTGTTTTCATTTAAAATTTTGGAGCCGGGGAGATAGCTGACGAGCACAAGTGCCTGCCTGGCAAGTGCAAGGTTCTGAGTTTGATCCTCTGCTTCAGGGGGCAGGGGAAAGAATCAATTGCTTTTGCTGGGCATGGTGGCGCAAGCCTATAATCCCAGCACTTGGGAGGCTGAGGCAGGAGGATCGGTGTGAGTTTGAGAACAGGCTGGGCTACGAAAATGAGCTCAAGGGCACCTTGAACTGCATAGTGAGACCCCGTCTCAAAAAGACAAAACTAACTAAATAAATAAAATAAAATTTTATGGAATAGCATCCAAAATTAAGCAAGACTGACCAGTTAAGTGCTAGATACAGGAGGCTCTTGTATTCACACAGCTGTAGAAGACATTTAGTCTGGGGAGAATGGCAGTTTCCATACTTACAAATGTGTAACTCTGTTTCTTGGGACATATTGTCTTCTGAAGTCATTCAGTTAGAAGATGCTGTTCTTTTTTTTTTTTTTTTTTTTTTTTGTCTTTTTGAGACAGGGTCTCACTATGCAGTTCAGGCTGGCCTTGAGCTCACTTTTGTAGCCCAAGCTGGTCTCAAATTTGCACCAATACTCCTACCTCAGCCTTTCAAGTGCTAAGATTATAGGCATGCGCCACCATGCCTGGCTAAGATGCTGTTCTTACCTTGAGCCTGCACACGGTTCAGCTCACTCCTCAGATGATGAACTGGAGGTAGAGGGTGGCTAGCTGGTCCGTTCACCCTGAGGAAGAGGAGGCTAAAATAATATTGGATTAGGGCCAATATATGGGTTTTCCTCTACAAAGCTGTAGTCTTCTTCGAAATATCTGCCTCACCCTTGCATTTGCCAAGGGTGCACAGCTAAGGAATCCCAGAGGTGATGCTATGCTCCATTCTCAGAGGGCTGTGGTTCCGGGCCAGTCACTGTGAGCTCCTCTGTAGCTGGGAACCTGTGGCTGACCTGGAGGTGATGGTCAGTCTTAGGAGTTAGCTGTCATCAGCCAGGTGTGGAGATGTGTAGGTTGGGAAGCAGAATCTATCCTGGATCAGGATGGTGGGGAGCTCATGGGATGCAGAGAAGATGACAGGTGAGGCAGTGTGGGAACAAGGGGCTCATCTCCTCTGGGGGAGTAGGATGGGGAAGTAGGAGCGCCTGCAGCACCTGCAGCACTTAGGGACCTCAGCGTAGGCAGTAGGAGAACCCAGGCAGGACAGAGCAGGGCTGAGAGTGGCTGGGAGAGTGGCAGTCCAAGGCCTTTGTGTCTCTGCTTAGGTATAATTTACAGGCTGGGAACTCATTATCAGAGTGGACCAACCATCCTTGGTCCTGAAGAGGACCTTGACTACAAGTGTGTCTGCTCATTTTTAGATTTTATCTGCGGAGAATTATTCCACTATTCTTACTGAAGTGGCCTTCAGGGTCAGGCATCCAACAAAACAGGAGATTAAAAAAGAGCACAAACACCTGGAATTCAAACCACGACAATAAACTATTTTTAAAGAGACTTTGCAGCTAACAGATTAAAAAAGCTCCAAGCAAGAGTCTTCTCAGTCACTTCTTCTTTAGCCAAGTGGGGTCTGAATGACTTTGCCTCTGCACCCGCTGCGAAACTGCTCTGCACAAACTCCCTTGCGAACACATGTCCAGCACACCTTCAGATACACACACACACGTGTGTGCCCTTTCCACACTTCCCCGGGGCTCTGTACTTATTTGAAATTTATCATTTCATTGTCGTGAGAAGTGATAACAAAACACTCCACTAAAATGTGCACTGCAGTTGTAAACGTGACCCTAAAGCTGGGGTGGGCTTTAGTTACATTTCTAAGTGTTATTATAACTCATGCCATGTGTTGCTATATGTAGAAAGAATTAAGGAGCCACCTGTGAAGTAACTTTAAGACACAGCAATGAACTTCTACATAGTGAATTTTCCAAGATCAGACCACTTCTTTTTTTTTTTTAAATTTATGTATTTGGTACAGGGTCTCACTGTAGCTCAGACTCATAGTGATTCTCCTGTTTTCAGCCTCCCTAGCCCTAGGATTACAGGCGTGCACCATGTCTTAGTGGCCGGCTCAGCGTGCCCGGGGAGGTGGGCCGGCCAGACAACTTCTTTGAAAGCACAGAAATGACTACATTGGGTTGCTTTTCGGTCACCATCTCACCTTGAAGTGCTGTTGCTCAGCAGTGAAAGTTAAGGGTGGCATGGGCCTTGGGCTTTCTTCTGAGGGGGCAAAAACAAACAAAGCAAAAAACTGTTCAGGGTGAGCAATGAGCACCAAAGCCTGGTAGGAAGGTGAGGTTGACAAGGCTGCTCACCTCCTCAGGGAAGACACCCCGACCCCGGCGCTGCTGCAGCCATCATCGCATGGCCTGGATCCGATCTGCAGGGGCCCCCACTGCCACAGCAGGTCAGGTACACACTGACCATGAGCTCCAGAGAGAACACAATGAGAAAATCCGTTGCTGAAATTCGAGCTAGAATGTTGAGGATTGAATTGGCTCTGAAGAAAGAAGAGGGACAATGCTGTCCCCAGTCAGTTACTGTTTTGCCCCTCTGGCACGTAGTGAGGAAGCATTTCAATATTATTTTTACCAGAGATAAGGTATTGGTGTACTGGGTAGATGCAGACAGAGAGAAGTTGGGCTTCTCATACTGATTTCAGAATGGACCCACAATCAGAAGCTCACACAATTCCCAAAGTACTTCCCATGTACTCACAGAATGTCATAGTGATTTTCAGGATGAAATTTTATATAAAGTGGAGCCACAGAATACTAACTAGTACTAGTGTCTCTCTCAGGCAGGAGTTTTCTTTCCCCTCATAAATCTATTCTGCTTATATATAAAAAAGTGGTATCTTAAATAAAAAGCTGAACAGAATCAGTTAAAAAAGAGAAAAATAGATTTCTAGCCCAGAGAGTTGTACATTACAAAACTGATAACCTCTTTTGTTTCCGTCTTTCTAACCTACAACTCTGTAGCAAGTGGTATTTGCAGTGATCCACTGTACATATCTTCTCAGAAGTAGTGTACTTGGAAGAAAATGAGATGCCCTGAGTTGAGACGAAGTTGGCTTCAGCACTCAGAGACCAGACCTTTCATTAAACTGGAGGTTATAGTGGCTGCAAGTCCTTAGGTTAATGTGAGAGGAAATGAAAGGATACCCATGAAAGCCATATTGGATAACATACTGTATGTGATCTGAAGTTGTTCTGTACTATTGCATATAGATGCAACTCTGAGTCCCAACGCGTCCAGTTTGCTTGAATCATTAAAGGTTTTAAGACTGAATATTCTCTCAACTGTCCTCTACTAGATGATGCTTATTTAAACAATGCACTCATCTCCTGTGCTTATCCTCTTTTCCATGGGTGAGAGTGTTACATGTGGCCCTGTGAACGCTTTCCTCTCTGGGGCGCTTTGCCCCAGCAGCAGTTCCCAGCTGTGTGTCACTGTGTTTTCTGCTGTCAAGCTGTGCCGCTTGCACAGTGATTTGGGGCCCGGACGGAAATGCAATAGAAGTGAACGTATGTTCATCCAGCGTGACAGTTTCATGCTGTAAGTGCTCAAAATCGACTCAGATATAAAGACGAGATATCAGTAAGGTGTATCTTTGAGTCGCACATCATATGAACATTTACTCTGTGTGTGTGTGTGTGTGTGTGTGTGTGTTACTGAGGATTAAACCCAAGGCACTGAGCTACATCCTCACTCTCTTTCCCTTCTTTTTTAGACCTTGAGGCAGGACCTTGCTAAGTCAACTAAGTTGCTCATGGCGGGC
This sequence comes from Myocastor coypus, assembly GCA_004027025.1. Taxonomy (NCBI): domain Eukaryota; kingdom Metazoa; phylum Chordata; class Mammalia; order Rodentia; family Myocastoridae; genus Myocastor; species Myocastor coypus. The sequence goes on along the minus strand of PVJA010024618.1, from coordinate 3,313 downwards.
TTGACTTTGCCATCCTCCTGCCTCAGCCTCTCAGAGCATAGGGTCAGCAGGCATATTTTGCTGTACTTTTAAGTGAAAATATTAAGTGGTCTCTGCCCTGGGTTTTCATGGGCATACTATTAAAGAGAAGAGGAAAGATTTCTGCAGGTGTCTCTTGTCCTGATTCATGTTTCAGTCTAATCACTCCACAGGGAACAGGCACTGTGTTTTCAGTAATAAACTTTAAATGCATCATCCGGCTTTGCGTCCTGTGGGTCCATTGGCCTTAGGAGACCTGCCTCCCCTCCAATCATGGTCTGTAACTCTGTCAAAGCACAGTTTTGTTATTGTCCCTCTCCCGTTACTGTGGAAGCTAAAGCTTTGATATGCTCAAAGATTACTAGTGTTTTAGTCATCTGAGGGAAACTCTCTTTTTATTAAAAATGGTTTGGAAGAGGACGATTTGATCACGTTAGGGATCTGGCTAGCAAAATGAGTGAGTTCTCTGTAGGCCGCTGATGTCCAGCCAACTTGAGTACAGACTGTCTTGATGAAAGGGAGACCAGAGTGTGTATCTTTTTGTGATAGAGGGCATCCTTGCGCATTCACCGGAGGCTGGTGAGCTGAGCTGGCTTAGCATTTACCGTCGTGCAGGTGACTGTTCTAGCCATGAGCCCACTGAGGAGGGTCACGGATCCCAGAGGTGTCAGAGCTGAGCAGAGGAAATGCTCAATGTTGTCTTTTCAAAAAGAAACCCTCGATTCTTTTTTTTTTTAAACTCACCATTTTCCTCTTTACCACAAATGACAAATGCTTAAAAACTTCTTTTTATTGGAATGTTCTCCTTTATTTTTAATCACAGACATCAGGCATTCATCCGATTGCATAACTCAACTTTTAAATACTGTGACTATGAAGTTAAGAGCCACAATGAATGGTTTTCCAAGCCAGTTTTCAAAGCAAGTATAATTAGAATAAACCTGGTATGATGCCTATCCTCTAGAGAAATACGCTGCAAGCAAACGATGGTGATGTCAGAAGCATCTGTTTGTAACTCATTTGCTTCCGTAGATTGCAAGTCCTGTGCTTCTGAGAGCACCTATATTTTATTTATTTATTCTTATTTTTATATGTATGTATGTATGTATGTATGTATGTATATATGTATGCATATATATGTGTATGCATTTTGTTTTGGCTACAGGGCCTCACTATGTAGTTCAGGTTCAGAGTGATCCTCCTGTCTCAGCCTCCCCAGGGATGGGATAACAAATGTGTACCACCACATCACATTCTGAGGCTCACATGGCATGCAGCACTAGGAATCAAGCTCAGGATCTTGTGCTTGCCAGGCAGGCAGTTATACAGCCGAGCTAACTCCCCTGTCCCAGCAACTGTATTTTAAAGACACTATTCTTTGACCAATCTGGGGATGACATTTCCTTTTTTTTTTAATTTTTTTTTATTTTGGGAGAGATTTTGCATGAATATTCATAGTGCTGTTTGCTTTTAAACAGTAAATATAAAGCAGAACAGATTCCCTTAACCCTGTCCCTAGTATTTCAGCAGCTGCCAAAGTCTCTAACAGCTGGACGGTGAGAACAGAGGCTGATGTGGGCAAAGGCTCCCCCAGGCTCTGTATGCTGCCCCTACGGAAGGAGCAAGCCAGAGATGCGGAGGGGCTGTGGACTGGAGTCCCTCTTCTCCTGCCTATTAACAGGTCCCTTGTCACTTAGGACAAGTGACAACACTTACCTACCTTGACACCTGGCAGGAAGGTCAAATAACACATTTGACTCAGGAGTGCATTGTAGCCTAAACTTAAAGAGGCAGCCTTCTGTTTGTGTGCCAAGCACTGTGGGTACAGTCCTTGGCAAGGAGCATGGCTGGGATGGCTCAGGGAGGACTCGGAGCCTTCTCCAGAGAGCCTCCTCATCCCGCCTCTGCAAATGCTTCCCGCACCAGTGGTCTCCCTGAGGTGGGTTCTCGCCATTATTGGCGATGTAATTCGTCACTGTTGCGCTTATCAAGCTGATGTGCCTTATTAAGGGGAACTTCTTTTGGATCTCACCATTTTCAGAATGTTATGCTGTACTTGACGTATTTCCTGGATTTGTAGAATATGGAAGTACATCTGAGTGAACCTGCTTTGTGCAAGTTCTTTGTATTATTTTATTATATTTTTTATGTATTAGCACAGGGTCTACAGGGTCTCAATACACAGATCAGACTTATAGTGATCCTCCTGTTTTTAGCCTCTCAAGTTCTGGGATTATAGGCGCGTGCCACCATGCCCAGTCTCAGTCACCAACTCACTGTGCCCTGGAGATGGGACCAGCACAACATTCCAGGGATCTAACCTGGGCCCCTGTGCCTGTCTAAGCAGGTGCTTTAGTCCACTGAGCTATTTGACCAGTTTGTATTATTTTAATTCTTTCTTTCTTTCTTTTTTTTTTTTTTTGTGACATGAACTAGGCAGTCTCCAGTTCAAATAAGATCCATTTATTGGTTGCTTGTTCAGAATACACATCACTGGCCTTGGAATATTTCTATGTGGTTTTTGGGCCCTGACGAATCTATAAAAATTGTTTAAAGCAAAAGAAGTATGGTGTAAGGACTGCAGATTCCAGGTAGCAGAGTGCTAAGTGCTAAGAAAGGAGATTTTTCCTTATTACAGGGCCCACTCTGGGCCAGATTTCAAAGTAGCTGAAGGGATGCTTTAAACTACGTAGGCTTTTCTGCTTCCTTTCCTCAGTTCTCAGTGATCTCCATCTATGGAGCTCTCTACTTGGTTCTTCCCTGGGAGTGTGGAATAGCCTTTAGCTTTTAACATAGAGAAAATAACAAGCTGGCCTCTGGGATCTCCCTGTCTTTCCTCCCTTTTCTGCCCTCCTAATCTACTCTCTCATTCTCCCTTCTTTACCTCCCTCCCTTTTTTTTTTATTTTTTAACTCAGAACCACAATTCATGTGAGGCAAGTGTTCTAATACTAAACTATATCCACAGTCCTTTTTAAAATCTTATTTTGAAAAGTTCTGACTAAGTTGCCTCTCAGTCTCACACCTGAAATCTTCTTGCCTCAGCCTACACACTAGCTGGGATTATAGTTGTGTGCCAGCATGCCTGGATTGAGATTTTTGTTTGATGTTTCTATAGGGCTGAAAGACATCTTCATTGTTTTTTTTTTTTTTCAATTATTTTATTGTTTAAATGTAACAATGGTTATATTACATATTTTCATCATCACATCAGTTTAGATTAATACATATAGGTATATAAGATTGATCAAACAATTAAACATTAACCTTTCTAAATCCACATTACTTTTTTTTTT
>PVJA010024617.1:0-31644 GCA_004027025.1 Myocastor coypus | reverse complement strand
GGAGCCGGGGATTGAACTCAGGTCCTTGTGTTTGCCAAGCAAGTGCTTATTCTACTGAGCTATCTCCCCAGCTCCGACTTTTGGCTTTCAAATGTAGCCCCAGAAGTTAAAATTTTAATATCACATCAATGATTATTTACATACCATTTCAGTAATAAATCTTGCTTTTAACTTAAAAAAAAAAAAACTATGGATGAGATTCATATAAGAATTGAGACCAGAAAAAAATCACACAAAGCCTCTCCAGGAAAATGTCAAGACAGACCCAGGAAAGGCAGCAGGTTACAAAGTCCCATGGCTACAGGGTGCACAAGGTTCCCTGGCAGGCCTGGGAAGCTGAGGGAACGTCCACCAACACAGAAACAGACTCCAGACTTCAACAAAATAAGCCATTTCTTATTTCCCAATTTTTTGTTCTTTTATTCTTCAAATTTAGAAGCAAGAGGACGCTTCCTAGATACCAGTCTGTGTGCAGAGGCTGCTGTTCCTCTGGCTCCCAATTCCAGAGAAGGCCTGACTTCAGAGCCCAACTCCCATATCTGACAGGGACCCACAGGAATATCTGTGTTGCTAAGTGAACAGACAATGCCCCTCCTCCTTCATAGTAGAGTGTCAAGGCCACTACCTGCTGGGAGTATTGGGCAGTATTTATTTTAACATTTCAAATGCACACAGCCTTTGACACAGGAATCTAGGCCAAGAACTTCCCCAGACGGTTGAAGGTCGTAGTCAGCAAGAAGTGCACACATGACCACTCACAGTAAGACTATCTGTAGTCACAGAGACCTGAGAGCATGCTACTGCCTGTCATAGGCCCAGCTGAAGTATTGAGCATCAAAATGTTCTGGACAGAAACAGAAGAGCCCTGGAAGAGGAAAGACACAGATAGTGACTAGAGAAGTCAAACTGTAGAACAGCAAGATCCTGTTTAGATAAGCCAATGAGATAAGAGATAAACACAGGAAACTATTCAACAAGAGAGCTGAGGCCAATAAGCTGGAACTGATATTCCAGAAAGCTGACTCTGATCTGGATTATACTCAGTACAGGCTTGAATATGATGATCTCAAGGGTAATCATCATGATTCAGCAGGAGAGAAAAATCCAGTAACACTCTTGAAGGAACTGCCAGGTATAAGGTCCCGATACCAAACTTTGTATGCACATGTTGAACCTGTTGCTATTGAACATAAAGAGGCTAAAAGCTGCATTAACGCTACTTTGAATAAGACTATGACCATGACAGAAGAGCTACAAGAGCAAACAGATGTGGAATTGTTACTACTGACTGAAGAAGAAAAAAACTGGAACAAAACAGTTAAAATCTCACATACCACACTTATAAAGAAATAGAGTCGCAGCCTGTAATCCCAGCACTCGGGAGGCTGAGGCAGGAGGATCGGTGTGAGTTCAAGACCAGCCTGAGCTACAAAAGTGAGCTCAAGGCCAGCCTGAACTGCATAGTGAGACCCTGTCTCAAAAAGACAAAAAAAAAAAAAAAAGAATTGCAAAAGAGAACTCTAAGAATAAGAGACTAATTCCAGAAAAACATAAAAAGATGTCTTATTAATAGTTCATGAGTATAAGTGGGAGAGGTTGAGGAGTGACTCCTTAGTTTCAGTGACTAGGCAGTGATGCTCTCATAAGAGAATGATTAGGAAGGGTAGATATTATATTAAAAACATTCAGCCAAAAGGTGGAGTGGAAATAAAAGTATATATATATATATATATATATATATATATATATATATATGGCTTTGTAATTTTAAATAAGGAAGTCTCTTAATACTAATTTTGTATCTATTTTCCTTTTGTATTATTGGGATAATAGATGTGTTCTGGATTATCATTTAAAAAAATGTTTGTACATTAAAAAAAAAAAGAGAGAGAGATAAACACAGAAAGACCCATCAGGAGGATCAGGAGCTATGGGTTAGGCTGCCTGTGGAGGTGGGCCAGTAAACAGGGCAAGCTGAAGGATCTTGGCCTCTATAGCTGGCCACAGTTGTACAAATCACATGTCGAACCTTTAAAAAAGCTAATTTTAAAGCACACAGCCTGTTTTGAAGACATGCCTACGATATGATTGGTTCCTCCTAGAGCAGGACCAGGGCCCATCCTGGGTTACAATTGGTTCCATCCTAGGGCACAATGGGCCCACCTCACAGTGACTCAGCGCAAAGAGACTTTATAAAGGGGCTGAGGAAGGACTCAAGGTTCCACTTTGTTGGAGGAACTTTAGTCTTCGCATTTGGCTTGGACTTCATCATCTGGCTTGCAGCGCAGACTCTTGAGCCTCCAGCTTGGATCTTTTGCCTTCTGTCACAGACTCTTCAATGTCCATAGCAGACCTATTAGCCAATGGATCGAGACTTGCACGGAGCACTGAAGTCAGCTTCAAACTCTTCAGTCTGGAGTGTGCAGATGCCCTCTGTACACTTCCTCATCTGACTGTGGCTGACTATTGTAAGCCAATTTTTTTTTATTGTCTTTTTGAGACAGGGTCTCGCTATGCAGCTGAGGCTGGCCTTGAGCTCACCTTTGTAGCCCAGGCTGGTCTTGAACTCACACCAATCCTCCTGCCTCAGCCTCCCGAGTGCTGGAAGCCAATCTTATAATTCCTTATACATTGTATATTTTGTGTTAATATCCATTCCTTATATCTGTTCTGCTTCTCTAAGTAAAATCCTGACCAATACAGAATATAGTAACAGGACTGGCTCTAGAGAAACAGAATATAATGATGGCATTTTTAAATGGCTTTAAGAGTTCCTGGAGTTCACTCCAGGATTGGATGAGGCCTAAAGACACCATGATCTCTTCTGGTATTAAGGAGTATACTAAAACTCCCTGGTGTGATCTGTTGAAGTAATATGCTATATTGGTCCACTTGATTATCCTAATTCACCACTTGTGAGATGTCAGGAATTTAGTGATTCCATACATATAAGTTATGAAAATCTTTGGAGCAGTAGGAATATAATGATGCCAGTTGGTTGGTCTTAGCTGCAAAAGAAAAGCTGATGCATAAAAATAAGAAGCTCATAGGTTTGATTGCCCACCTTCAGACCCAGATAAAAAATTTAAAAGTTTCTAAGTGTGTCCTAACAGACAATCTCCTTTCTTTTAGCCATAAGGCTGAGGTTGCAGAGACTCAAATGCAGTCCCTCACAATTCAATTGGCTGAACTGCAACATAAACTAAATGCTTAGCCTTGAAGGGTATCTAAAGCAAAGGTTAGGGCACTGACTGGGAAAGAATGAGATTCCATAAATTGGAACGGAGATGTGTGGGAAGATCCTGAGGAGGCTGAGGAGGCTGAGTTTGTAGATGCTAATGAAATTATTTTTCCTGAGGAAGAGAATTACCTGCCCACTGTGGCAGAGGAATCATTGCCTTCATCCTCTCCAGTACTAGTGTCTTGTAATATATCTGGAGACACCAGTCCTGTGTGGAACAGTCAGGATAATGCTGTGACTCCTCAGGATCCACCATCAGCACCCATTTTTGCCTCTAGGCCCATAACCAGGCTTCAATCACAGAAGTTGCCTAAGGGTGAGATACATAATGTGATCCATGAAGAAATCCATTATTCTCCCAAAGACCTTCTTGAGTTTGCTAAATCGTACAAGCAGACCTAATGAGCAAGCATGGGAATGAATTTTACAAGTGTGGGATAATGGTGGCAAAAACGTGCACCTGAATCAGGCTGAATTTCTTGATATGAACCCATTAAGTAGAGATGCTGAATTCAATGTTGCAGTTTGCGGAGCAAAGAAAGGTATTAACAGTCTATTTGGCTGGTTGACAGAAGTATGGCTCAAAAGATGGTCCACTGTGAATGAGTTAGAGATGTCTGATCTTCCATGGTTTACTATTGATGAAGGGATTCCGAGGCTTAGGGAAATGGGGATGTTGGAATGGATTTGTCATGTTAAGCCTAATCCTTCACATTGGGATGATCCTGAAAACATACCCTTTACTAACACCTTGTGCAACAGATTTGTGAGGGAAGCACCAGCATCCCCTGAACAGCCCTGTCATTACCCTTCTTTGCATGCCAGATCTTGCAGTAGGCACACCAGTTACTCAGTTAGGAAATTTAAATTTAAGGTCAATGGGCTTGATTGGAACCTGGAATGCCAGGGGTCAAGTGGCAGCACTTAATTGCTGCAGACAGCAGAAGCAAAACAGTGACCAGAATAAGCTGACACTCATAGACCTACGGCGTTGGCTGATTAGTCATGATATTCCCAAAAGTGAAATAGATGGGAAGCCTACAAAATGTTTGCTAGATTTATATAACTGAAAGAATAACAGGGCAAAAGAACAGAGACCTACTTCGAATCATGGTAAAAGGCCATCACAGCCTCTCAACCAGTTCCCAGATTTGAGCCAGTTTACAGACCCAAAACCCTTGAACAATGGGGAGGCCAGGTCTCCTTGGGGAAGGATCTTAATGCCCCCAGAATTTGTACAGTTAGTCTTCCTCCCATTCATTCCCAGAGGGACCTAAGACCTTTTGCCTGAGTGATTGTACACTGGGGAAAGGGGAATGATCAGACATTTGGGGACTACTGGACACTGGTTCTGAACTAACACTGATTCCAGGGGATCCAAAACACCATAGTGGCCCTCCAATAAGAGTAGAGGCCTATGGAGGACAGGTGGTCAATGGAGTTTTAGCGAAGGTCTGACTCACGGTGGGTCCAATAGGTCCTCGAATCCATCCTGTAGTTATATCCCCTGTTCCAGAATGTATAATTGGGATAGACATACTTAGTACTTGGCAGAATCCTCACATTGATTCCCTAACCTGTCATGGTTAGGGCTATTATGGTTGGAAAGGCCAAATGGAAGCCACTAGAGTTGCCCTTGCCTGGTAAAATAGTGAACCAAAAACAGTATCGCGTTCCTGGTGGGACTGCAGAGATTAGTGCCACCATCAAGGACCTGAAGGATGCAGGGGTGGTGGTTCCCACCACATCTCCATTTGATGCTCCCATTTGACCTGTGCAGAAGACAGATGGGTCTTGGAGAATGACAGTAGATTACTGTAAATTGTATCAAGTGGTGACTCCAATTGCAGCAGCGGTGCCAGATGTGGTTTCTTTGCTTAAGCAGATTAACACATCTCCTGGTACTTGGTATGCAGCTGTTGATTTGGCAAATGCCTTCTCCATACCTATCCATAAGGACCATCAGAAGCAATTTGCTTTCAGTTGACAAGGCCAGCAACATACCTTCACTGTCTTGCCACAAGGGTATATTAACTCTCCTGCCCTGTGTCACAACTTAGTTGGTAGGGACCTTGATCGCTTTTCTCTTCCTCAAAATATCACACTGGTTCATTACATTGATGATGTTATGCTTATTGGGCCTACTGAGCAGGAGGTGGCAACCACCTTGGATTTGTTAGTACAGCATTTGAGGGCCAGAGGATGGGAGATAAATCCCACAAAAATTCAAGGTCCTTCTACCTCAGTGAAGTTTCTAGGAGTCCAATGGTGTGAAGCATGTAGAGATATTCTTTCTAAGGTAAAAGATAAATTGTTTCATCTGGCTTCCCTTATGATCAAAAAGGAGCCACAGTGCCTAGTAGGCCTATTTGGAATTTGGAGACAACATATTCCTCATTTAGGTGTCTTGCTCCCACCCATTTACCGAGTGACTCAGAAAGCTGCTAATTTTGAGGGAGGCCTGGAACAGGAAAAAGCCCTGCAACAGGTCCAGGCTACTGTTCAGACTGCTCTGCCCCTGAGACCATATGATCCAGAAGACCCAGTGGAACTTGAAGAGTTAGTGGTGATAGGGATGCTGTTTGAGTCTCTGGCAGGCCCCCATAGGTGAATTGCAGTGGAGGCCTTTAGGATTTTGGAGTCTCTGCCATCATCTGCAGACAACTACTCTCCTTTTGAGAAACAGCCATTGGTTTGTTACTGGGCCTTGGTGGAAATTGAACGCTTGACTATGAGACACCAGATCACCATGAGACCTGAGTTGCCTATCATGGCCTGGGTATTATCTGATCCACCAAGTCATAATGTCGGACATGCCCAGCAACAGTCTGTCCTTAAATGGAAGTGGTACATTCATGACAGAGCCAGCACATGTCCAGAGGGGACAAGTAAATTACATGAGGAAGTTACCCAGATACCTATGGCTTCTATACCTACCATATTGCCTTTTGTTTCCCAGCATGCACCTATGGCACTGTGTGGTGTGCCATATAATCAGCTGTCGGAAGAAGACTAGATAGAGCCTGGTTTAGAGATGGCTCTGCATGCTACGCAGGCACCACCCACAAGTGAACAGATGCAGCATTACAGCCCCTTTCTGGGACATCACTAAAGGACAGTGGTGAAGGGAAATCACAGTGGGTAGAACTTCAGGCAGTACACTTGGTAGTGCATTTTGCCTGGTGTCTTAGTTACTTTTTACTTGTTGCTAGCACAAATACCCGACACCCAAAATGAAGGAAGGAAAGGTTTATTTATTTAGCTTAGTTACTGAAGGTTTCAGTACATACTTGGCTGGATCCAAGGCAGAGAGGCACAATGAAGAGGCCAGCAGTTCATGGTGGTGGAACACCAACAAAACGGTGACAGAGGAAACAAATCAAGAGAGCAAAGAGCAACAGCCAGGGTCTGTCTGTATCTTTTTATATTACATTCAGGCTCTCTGCCTCAGCCTATCCACATTAGGCTACACCCATAATCCCAGAAGTACTAAGACCCATGATCCCATCAGTACTAAAACACATAATCCCAGGGATCACAAATCAAGTCTCAAACTCTAGAAGTTCCTGCCCCATGATTGCATGAGACTCCAGAGGGACAACTAGACATAAACCGTAACACCTTGAAAAAAAGATGGCCAGATGTGTGACTATATATTGACTCATATGCTGTAGCCAATGAATTGGCCTGATGGTCAGGAACTTGAAAGGAACAGGATTAGAAAATTGTTCACAGAGATATTTGGAGAAGTATATGGATGTAAAAATATTTGTTTCCCATGTGAACACTCACCAAAAGGTGACATCAGCAGAAGAGGACTTTAACAATCAAGTGGATAAGATGACCCGTTCTGTGGATAGGGGCCAACCTCCTCCTTCAGCTACCCCTGTCATTGCTCAGTGGGCCCATGAACAGAGTGACCATGGTGGCAGGGATGGAGGTTATGTATGGGCTCAGCAACATGGACTCCCACTCACCAAGGCTGATCTCATTACAGGATGTCCAATATGCCAGCAGCAGAGACCAACACTGAGTCCCCAATATGGCAACATTCCTCAGGTGATCAGCCTGCAACCTGGTGGCAGGTTGATTATATTGGACCACTTCCATCATGGAAGGGACTGCGCTTTGTCTTCACTGGCATAGACACATATTCTGGATATGGATTTGCCTTTGCTGCACGTAATGCTTCTGCTAAAACTACCATCCGTGGACTTACAGAATACCTTATCCACTGCCATGGAATTCCACAGTTTTGCTTCTGACCAAGGAACACATTTTACAGCCGAAGAAGTGAAGCAGTGGGCTCATGCTCATGAAATTCATTGGTCTTTTCATGTTCCTTACCATCCAGAAGCAGCTAGATTGATAGAAAGGTAGAATGGTCTTTTGAAGGAACAGTTACAATGCCAGCTAGGTGGCAATAGTTTGCAGGGCTGGAGTAAGGTACTTCAAAAAGCTGTATATACTTTGAATCAAAAGGTGGGAGTAGGAATGGTGCCTATGTTCTGCTAGACTAGAAGTCCCAGTCCCAGAGTGGGGAAGCCTTGTACTGGGAAGCACAGCAATACCACCATTGAACTGGAAGCTAAGATTTCCCCCTGGTTACTTTGGACTCCTTATGCCTCTGAGTAAACAAGCTAAAAAAGGAATCATGGTATTATCAGAGGTGATTGACCCAGACAATCCAGGGGAAATTGGATTACTACTCCACAATGGAGGAAAGGAAGAGTATACACGGCCTACAAGAGATCCCTTGGGGTGCCTCTTATTATTGCCACACCCCATTATCAAAGTTTTGGGTTTTTGGTGTTTGTGTGTGTGTGTGTGTGTGTGTGACCGGGGTTGAAACTCACAACCTTGCACTTGCCAGGAAGCCCCTCCTATTATTAAAGTCAATGGGAAATTAAAACAATCTAAGACAGGCATGATGGTCCAGAGCCTTCAGGAATGAAGGTATAGGCTGGGGACATAGCTCAGTATAAAAAGCTCTTGCCTGGCAAGTGCAAGGTGTTGAGTTCAGTCCCTGGTACTGAAAATTAATTAGTTTTGGGCTGGGGAGATAGCTCAGGGGCACAAGTGCCTGCCTGGCAAGTGCAAGGTCCTGAGTTCAATCCCCAGTTCCGCAAAAAAAAAAAAAAAAAAAGAAAGACAGAAATAAAGGGTCACTCTGCCAGTGAAAGAACCAAGACCTGCTGAGGTACTTGCTGAGGGCCAAGGGAATACAGAATGGGTAGTACAAGAAGTAGCTCTAAATAGCAGCTACAACCCTGTGATCAGCTACAGAAAAAGGGATTATAACTACTATTTCACCCTATATATGGTTTCATTATAATATGGATAGATTTGGCACAGGATTCTAGAATTATCAAACTTATGTTAATGTTGACACATAAGCAAAGAACACTTACCTTCTATTTGGGTAAGGGCATTAGCACATTTCTGTTTGCATCCATTATATGTATACCTCTGTTTAGAGACTGGTTTAAAATATGCCAAGTTGGGGGCCTGGCAGGATGGCTCAGTGGTCTAAAGCTCCAGCTTCGGAAAGCTTGGGCAGCTGCAGGGACCGTGGTTTGATCCCCGGCACCACATGCTGTGCCAGCCCCGCCCTCAGGGCAGGCAGAGCTGGCCATAAAAATAAATAAACAAACAAAAGTTCTGAAACAACAAAAAATAAATAAAATAAAAAATTCTTTAAAAAATATGTGCCAAGTTGACCAGGGGTGGATTGCAGTGGTTGACACACTGTCAACTTTGTTGGATGACTCAGCAACCTGGTTCCCTGTTTATGGGGGTCCGGCCCTGGGGTAAAATTGGTTCCTCCTTAGAGTGTGACTAGGTCCTGCCTAGGATATGTTTATTTACTTATTTATTTTTGGTGGGACCGGGGTTTGATTGCCTAGGATATGACCAGGGCCCATCCTGGGTTATAATTGGTTCCATCCTAGGGCACAATGGGCTCACCTCACAGTGACTCAGCACAAAGAGACTTTATAAAGGGGCTGAGGGAGGACTCAAGGTTCCACTTTGTTGGAGGAACTTTAGTCTTCGCATTTGGCTTGGACTTCATCATCTGGCTTGCAGCGCAGACTCTTGAGCCTCCAGCTTGGATCTTTTGCCTTCTGTCACGGACTCTTCAGCATCCATAGCAGACTCTTAAGCTTTCCATCGCAGACCCATCAGCCAATGGATCGAGACTTGCATGGAGCACTGAAGTCAGCTTCAGACTCTTCAGTCTGGAGTGTACAGATGCCCTCTGCACACTTACTCATCTGACTGTGGCCGACTACTGTAAGCCAATCTTATAATTCCTTATATATTGTATATTTTGTGTTAATATCCATTCCTTATATCTATTCTGTTCCTCTAAGGAAAACCCTGACCAACACAGTCCCCAAATGTTCAAACTCCCCCTTCAGGAGATGGAAGGTATTGAGGTTCCATAAAAGATCTCTCATACCAAGGTCTCTATGAGTATCGGGGTGGCCTGATTTGATTGGAGGAAGCAGACCACCTTTTCTGGTAGTGGGCACATTCAATAGAAGAGTGGCTGGGAAGTGATCAAGTAGAGGACCTTAGAGCCTCCCTTGGCAGGCTGGTGGCTAACTTCAGGGCACTGGTCTCTGCCTGGCCACATGACTCTCACACAGACACCACAGTCTGGCTTGTCACTGGCTAGTCACCCTCTTGGTCATGGATGACTGAGCAGGCTGTAATATAGCTCTGTCCCCACCATGATGTAGGAACGAGAGTGGCCACCACATCTGGCCACAGGCTGAACCCACTGGGTCATGGGAGACTCAGAGAGCACTTACTGGAGTTCTGCTGGCCATTTACCACCCTTAGAAAGGCCAAAGGCACATCCATCAATCATACCCCAAAAGTAAAACTTCACAAACACCTCTAAAGCAGAAACAACTACTTTTACAGAAAAATATTAAATCCCGTTTTTCTTCTGTAGTAAGTTCTAGAAGTTTGTAGTCAATGTTGCATGGTCAGTTCATAGTACCATTTCTCCTCCCCCAACCCCCAGGAGGCAACCGCAGGACTTCCTACTGAGGTGGATCCCCCCCCCCCACCTCCAAACTCCCTGATCCCTTCCCCCAACCCCCTCATCCCCCCCATCACCAAACTCAGCCATGTGCTTTACCTTTAGCATGTTAATGGGTATGTGAGGGAATGCCTGGCCAGCTGTTGTTGTAGGATGGGAGGAGGCACAGTAGGGTCCCTGCCAAGCCCAGTAGCACTCAAGACAAGTTCAGTGTGTGACACCACTCATCATATCCCCAAGTATAAACTGTGACCTAAACGAAGGACCTTTCCAGGGAATGGGGCAGATAGGCCCTGACCCACCCTGGCCCCGAGCCCCTCTTAGGTTCATCTGGCTGCTGTGGATCATGCTCACCTCCACTCCCTGGGGAACAGGCCTCAGGGTACGGGGGTGTCTTGGGGAAGAGGTGGTCTCGGGCCCCACGGCCACCACCCTGACAGCTCTCACTGAGCAGTCGCTTCAGCATCTGATTCTCCTTCAGGAGGCGCACCTGTTTCTTCAGGTCTGCATTCTCACTCATAAGCCTGTTCATCAGCTCACTGCTCTCAGTCATGACTGCCCTTGAGTACTCATGGGCAGGCCTGCAGCCCCATGGAGGTGGAAATCCAGAGCCCACAACCCACAGAAACAGCTAAGAACACAGAGTTCTACAGCCACCTGGCCTTCCATGGCCTTGTGATGTCATCACCCTTAAAGAGGCAGCATTATCTCATCCCGTCCCATGGCCCCAACATATCCCAAGACCCTGGCTATGTACAAGAGCCATGTACATCATGCACAGAAACACCCCACCTGGTGTGGTAGATCATGTCACTAACACTAGGAGAGACTACAAGTCACAGGAGTGTAAATTTTAGGTGGTGTGCTGAGCTCCTGTGAGGTCCCACTTTTCCAGGCACTCTATCTTCTCCAGCCTTGGGCCTTCCAACCCCACTCATATGTCTAAGTTGCTAAGCAACTCCCCCCACACCTCCCTCCATACTGATTACACAGATGTGCCATTGTGCTGGCTCAGACATATTATCATTGGAATCAATTTATTTCCTGATTCATAGAACTTGAGTTTAGTTATGATACCAGCTAGGGTATAGATTTCTCGTTTTATTTATTTATTTTTTTCTTATTTCAGAACCCTTGTTTGTTTATTCACTCATTTTCATGGCTGGCTCAGCCCGCCCCGAGGGCAGGGCTGGCACAGCATGTGGTGCCGGGGATCCAACCATGGTCCCTGAAGCCGCCCAAGCTTCCCCAAGCAGGTGCTTTAGATCACTGAGCCATCCCGCCAGGCCCCTCTCTTGATAGTTTTAAATACTGTTTCTTAAACAGATACAAGGCCACTTCAATCTCTATTCTTTCGTGTCAGTTTTGGTAACTTTCTAGTCTTTTTTTTTTTTTTTCCAGTACCAGGAATCAAACTCAGGACCTTGCACTTGCCAGGCAGGCACTTACACCACTGAGCTATATCCTCAGCCCAGTTTTGCTTTCAAGGAGCACATGCATTTCATGTATACGGAGATAGGCCCTCCAGTTCATCTATATCCCACCCTTCAACACAAGCAGATTCAGTAAATACAGAATATAAAAAAGCACAAAGGCACATTGACAGGATTTTAGCAGAGGCACAGAAAAGAGGCAAATGGTGAAGTGGGGATTTAAGGTAGACAAGCAGGGCAAGGCAGGCTGGACAGAATGCTATAACAGAGGACCACAGTCTCAAGGGTCAGCAACGGACCTAACTCCTGATAGGCTTTTTTTAATGTGATCAGACCAAGGTGTAATTTTTTTTTTTTTTTTTTTTTTTTTTTTTTTTTTTTTTTTTTTTTTTTTTTTTTTTTTTTTTTTGTCTTTTTGAGACAGGGTCTCGCTATGCAGTTCAGGCTGGCCTTGAGCTCACTTCCGTAGCCCAGGCTGGTCTCGAACTCGCACGGATCCTCCTGCCTCAGCCTCCCGAATGCTGGGATTACAGGCGTGCACCACCACGCCCGGCTCCCAAGGTGTATTTTTTCAAAGCATCAACTTTTGACTTCATTAGTTACTATTTTTTCTGTATCTCATTTAAGTACTTTTAAACTTCTCATACCTGTTGCATCTTTTAGCTATATCCCATAAATTTTGATGTCATGCTTTTACCTGCATCCAAATTGAACTATTTTCTAACTAGCCTTGTGCCCTCGTTTTAAAAAACTTCGAGAAAGCAGACAAATAGCTCAGCAGATTACAGCACCTGCTTAGGCAGATGCAGCTGCTGGATTAGACCCCTGGTGCTGGCCCTATCTCCAGGGCAAACAAAGGGCAATGGACGAGGTGGTGTGTGCCTATAACCCCAGCTCTTGGGAGGCTGAACACAGGCCAATCACAAGTCTGATCTACCTATAATGAGATCCTGAAGACTCTGTAGACCCTTACTAAAATATTTTAAACAAGCTTTAAGGAGCAGTTTTGGATTCATAGCAAAGTTGGAAGTGAGGGAATCTACGCTCCTGCTCCCACATGTGCATGGCCTCCCTCTAACACACCTACCCAAAGGACCACTTGTTAGTCTTGGGCCTGCACCGACAACCCATCCAGTGTTCACAAGGGCTTCCTTTGAACATTATGTGCCTATTCCAGTACCATACAGCAGGTAACACAAAATAGCATGCTCTGCCATTTCAGCTTTTGCTTTCCTCTAGCCCCTGGCAACCACTGACTGATCTTAATACTATCTAGTTCTATCATACAGCAGGCAGCCCTAACTGGCTTCACTTAGCAAGGTATTCAAGGTTCTTTTTGCAGCTCAATGGCTCATTTCTTTTTAGTACTAAACACTTCATTCTCCAGAAGTACCAGTTCATCTACTGAAGGATACTTGATATCTTTACTGGATAAAAGTATAAACTTGTGGGGTTATTTTTTTGTTTGGTGAAAAGTAGTTTTCAATTCTGATTAAATATCAACAAGTATGATCGCTTGGTCAAAGAGTAAGACTGTGTATACTCTAAATGCCAAACTGCCTTCCCAGATGACTGTTCCACTTTGCATTCCCACCAGAGTTGCTGTTGTTACACACCTGACCACCTTTTGGTATTCTGTTCTGGATTTTGGCCATTCTGAGTATGCCAGGGGTATTTCATTGTAATTTACATTTCCCTGATGACATGACATGGCACATCTTTTCAAAGGCTTTTCCAACATCTGTTGCCTGTTTTTTGGCAAGGTGTTAGTCAATCTTTGGCTCATTTTTTTTAATGCATTTTTGGTTTTCTTAAGTTTATGCGTTTTGGTTCAAATAAAGGGACCAATGGGGGGTGGGGGAAGGAAAGAAGGGACAAAAACAAAATGAAGAAAAAAGGTAAATAAGAAGGGGAAGAGAGGTTTAAGGGATGAGAGGAATGAGAAAAAAAAGCAAGACAGATCAGATACAAGTACAAACTCTCTATGATGATCATTATGTGTATCTAAAATGTCCCAATTTTTTTTGTGTATTTAGTACAATGTCTACAGGATCTCACTACACAGATTGGACTTGTGGTGATCCTGTTTTCAGCCTCCCAAGTACTGAGATTACAGGTACGCACCATCACACCCAGTCTCAATCACTCTCTCAGCACACATCAGGAGCTGGGCCAGCACAACACACCAGGGCTCAAACCTTGGCCAATGCGCTCCTCCTAAGCAGGTGCTTTAGTCCACTGAGCTATCTGGCTAGCCTTTAAAATATCCCAATTTTTAAAAAGGTATTGACAAGGGAATTGAAATTTTTAAAAAAGTTTTGAGGGGGACCACCCATTTGGGGGACCCCACCACCACCACCCCACCCTGAACAGGAGCTTTCTTTCCCTCAATAAATATGTTCTGCTCATTAAAAAAAAAAAAAAAAAAGTTTTGAGTTTTGTTTTGGTAACAGTCCTCTATTTTGGCAAATATTTTCCCCGAGAATGGTTTTTCATTTTCTGGTCCACTGTCTTTAACAAAGTTGTCTCTTTTTTTGTCCTTTTGAGACAGGATCTCACTACGCAGTTCAGGCTTGCCTTGAGCTCACTTTTGTAGCCCAGGCTGGCCTCGAACTCACACTGATCCTCCTGCCTCACCCTCCCAAGTGCCCAGCTAACAGAGTATTTTTAATAAAATCCAGCCAATCAATTATTCCCTTCTTGGGTGATGCCACTGGCGTATCTAAAAACAAACAAAAATTAGCAAACTCTAGGTCTTCTAGGTTCCCATTTATAAAAAGTTTTACATTTTATGTTAGGGTCTTTGATCCATTTTTTTTTTTTTTTTTTATGGCCAGCTTAGCCTGCCCTGAGGGCAGGACTGGCACAGCATGTGGTGCTGGAGATCAAACCCCGGTCCCTACAGCCGCCTAAGCTTTCCTAAGCAATGGCTTTAGACCACTGAGCCATCCATGATCCACTTTTTGGACACTGAAGATTGAACACTTAGATCCCCAGACCTATTTATTTATTTATTTATTTATTTATTTTTTAGATAGTTGAATACGTTGGGATAGAACTTGCAGTCTTTCTGCCTCAGCCTCCCAGAGTGCTGTGCTTATAGGCATGTACCTAGACCCAGTTCATTGCATATATCTCAAATAGTGATCATGGTTCAGAGTCCCTGGGGATAGCAACCACTATTGAGGTGGATCTAATGGTCTTGGTGCAGGTAAGAGAATGAAAGATGAGTGTGGAGAAAAATGATTGTACCTGAGGCACAGCCAGAACCATCACACATGGGGCTATGAAGGCTGGGGCTCCAAGGGCTAGGCAGAAGGAAAGTAGCCCAAAGTCCTTGGAACAACCCTAGAGAAACAGCTCTGAGGGTCCTGGGCAGGTGGGAGGGTAAAATATGGCTTTTTGCTGAAAGAGTATGGTAGACCAGGGGAAACTAGAAGGAGGCATCAGTCAGAACAGCTACAACTTTGGGGATGCTGAGAACACAAGTGCTCATCACAGTAACTCCACATGCATGCAAGTAGAACAGGTAGAGTTAGAAATCATAATTCAGGGTGTACTCTAAGAGGCATCACCCCAGAAATATGTCCCTTACACCTCAGCTCAGCACACAATTTGCAGGGGGATTAACATCCTTAAAGGGCCCTGGCATTCTTGTGGTCACAGGTTTCCGGACCTGCTTAGCGGTATCAGAGGATGGTGGTAACCATCATTACCATTCCACCCCTCCCTGCTATGCACAGCCACCCTGTACGTGAAAACTGTCAGGAGGCTGAAGCACAAGACACTGTTATCCCCCATACCCCATATTTAGGATGTTTGCTAAGTCCTGGGGCATCCACAGAAAACAAGGGCCCCTACCCCATACCCATTTGGCTCATCCCTCCTCCACCACCATCACAGGGTTGTTGTTCATCCCTCAGCCCAGCACACAAAAGATACAGGAGCAGTGGCTTGTATAAGCCTGCTCCAGAGCTGCTCCACAGCAGCCCCAGTTAAGAAATAAGAGCTCCCACAGCTGCTCCCAAGGATAGTGACTGGCTAAGAAAATCCTCCAAAAGGTGCTGTTTTTTAGGGGTCACAGTTCATCTTGTTTCCTTCTTCATTCTAGTTATTCTTAGAACTAAACCTATAATGATGATCAAACATCTGAAGTTGACTATACCCATTCATGTTCAATCCCGGTTTCAGATTCCTGTCCATAGGAAAAAACAAGCGGCTGGAGGCCAAGGCAGGGTGATGGGGAATTCCATCACTTAGCCAAGACACCTGTCTTGCATGGAATTTATGAGAAATTGACATCCACCCCCCACCCACCATTGGCTGGTAGCTCTCAAGGGTGGCCAGCCAAGGTTCTCTCAGGGTACAGATTGGCAAAGCGGCCAAGAGTCCAGATGGGAAAGATGTTCCTGTAGCTTGTGTAGCTGATAGCACAGGACTTGTTGAAGACCCCAGAGATGTTCTCCTGAAAAGACAGAAATGACCACAAAGGCTCCACCAGGGCTGAGGGCTTGCCCTGAACTACAGCCCGACTGTGGAGCCTTTGCCCAGTCCAGGGCAAGCACACCAAAAGAAAGCTTAATGAACAAGGGCAGAGGGATGCAGAAAGTCGTTTTCCCACTGAATCTCATACCCTCTCACACTCACTCTGCAGCCTCCACACCAGCTTTTGTCAGACTTCCCTGAGATCCAATTAGGACCTGGAAACTGTCCCAGCCCCACCATCCTCACAGGCCTCTGGCAAGCAGAGTTCACTCATCTCAAATCCCCAAACTACTCCAAGGAAGACATGGTATAGAGGTACGGCAAATTGCAGGTGCATGCTGGTCAGTGATTGGTCTCATACTCTTCACACACCTGGGGCCAGTCGCCATTGGGGAGCTGCTTCTCAAGCAAACACCTGACTCCTCTCTCCTGAGCCTCCACATCAGGATGCCTGGGGAAAGAAGAGACTGATGAAGCCTGGTGGCCTGGTGTGCTCCTCAGCATAAACCTATGTCCTCACCCTTGTGCAGTCAGTGCAGGAACAGAACTGAAAATGCTACAGTATTGGTGCATAGGACTAACCAGCCTGTATATCCTCATCCTGGGAACCCTGAGAAACAAGGCCATGGAAACACAGGTGAGCAGAAAGGGGCACATGTGAGCCTAAAAGATATGACTGATGATGTGGCCTGGAACAAAGTGCTATCAGCTCCATGTGCACCTAGCATACTGACACACAGGCAAGGACGAAGCTAGGATCAAGGGCTCAGCAGGACAAGGGACAACTAAGAGGAGCCAAGTAGGAGAGGCCCTTGTGTCCTGCTCTTGGGCTCCTTCCTAGGCTCTGATGAACTTGATCATGCCAAATGAGATTTTAAAAGGATTCCTCAAATGGCTCATTTAAAAGGGCAGCAAAGATTGTGGCACCCACATCTCTGTGTACCCTGCCTGTGTGCATATGCGCCTGACTCTAAGTACACACCCACAGGTGGATGCATGCAGCTTGGTGCCAGCGATGTACACAGGAGGCCCAGGGCAGCTGCAGATAACCTGTGCTCTCACCAACAAGGCAGCCACCACTGCCACACTGGGAAGTAACTCAGACCTACCTCTTCTAGTTCTGCCAGCAGGTGCTGGCTGCCACCACCACTGCAGTGAGCAGAACACTTCTAAGAGGCAAATCTCAGCAGGGCCATACTCAGGGGGATGGGATGCCACCTGGCCCAAGTACTAGCACAATAGGCCTCATGGAAGTACCTTTGTCCCTAGAGTGGTAGCTGAGTGGCAGTGGACCCCATGGATTCATCCTTTCTCACCTCTGTACTCAGCCTAGGCCACCCATTCATCGTTGGATGTCTCTCTTCCACCCCACCTGAGCCTTACCTGACAGCCATCAGCCCCATCAAGGCCCAGCAGGTGTTGTGGATCTGGGACTGGGCACTCTGCACATAACGCCGCTGCTCACAGGATTCAAAGTTCTCCCCCCAGCCTCCATCAGCCATCTGCTGGGACAGCAGGAAGTTGCAGGCCTGGGAGACCTCTGCACAGGTAGCCCTACAGAGACCAGGAGTTAGGATCCTTTCCCAGGGAGTCCACCTGTCAGGTCTGGCCACCTTAGGGTCCTGGGGAGGGACCTGTAGATGTGGACAGAGAGACCTGCCTCCTGAGCTGTAGGAAGACAGAAATGCTCTGGGGCAACAGATGGCCTCACTGGCATAGCAACCTCAGTATCTAAGGGCACTTGAAGACATGTCCAAGAGCATCCATGCTGCACCCAATCAATTCCAGTGTACTCCTTATTTCCAACATCCACTGGATCCAGAGCTGGTAAGGCAGCTAGAGGTAGAGCTTAGAGCTAAAGCCTCACCCTTCCATTAGCCCCAGCAAGTGGCATGGATCCTAGTTCTTTCCTACTTTAGAGTGGGGAGTCAGGCACTGTAGAGAGGGTGTGAGTGTTCAAGTTCTGTGAGGTAGCCTAGAGCGAAGGCTAGGAAAACATCCTCACTTTAACCTGGAACTCCCATTTCCAGAAATAATGATCCTATCCCATTATTTTAAAATCATCTATCTATTTGTCTATCTATTTGTTAAAAGAAAAAAAAAAATCAAACACCAAAGGAAAACACTCTTACCCATCTTGGTAGGTATGTCCCATGCAGGCAAAAGCTTCCAGGCCAAACCAAGTACCATAGGTGAAACAAACACCCCAGGAGCTAGAGGGAGAGGGGAAAGGCCTCTGCCTGAATCCAGGGCACAGGCAATTTGCCTGGGCACACTGGGGCACCTTGCACAGAGAATAGAGCTGTTTCTATCATCAGAAAAGCATATATTTGCCCCTCAGACAGCCACACCATTTTCAGTAGCAACAATGCCACTGCTCAACCACCAGACACAACCACTGCACAAGCAAAGCAAAACAATCATACTCAGGCCATAGCATTTCCCATACACAGCCCAGTTGCTGCCACATGAGCACTCACATCAGGAAAGGTCAGGGTATGCTAGAAAGTCAGAGACAGCTGGTGCAGCACGCAGGTCCTTGCCTCACACATATTAGCACCCACACATGCTAGCACCCCACGCTCAGCTTGACACACACTTACCCCTCCCAGGAGCCATCAGCTCGCTGCTTCTGCCGGCAGTATGCCAGGCCCTGCTCCAAGGTCTCCCTGAAACACAAGCAGTCAGCTCTATGCACATTCCAGAAAAGCCATGGTTCTTGCCCAATTCTACCCTGCCATGTCTCAGAATGGCTGTGGTCTCTCTTAGAAAAAAGGTCAAAATATTCAGATAGAAGGGGAAAAAAGGAGCAGCTACAGAATATGGGAAAGGGAAGCAGACTGTCAAAAGCGCCAGGAAAAAGAAAAATGATTGAGAAATGTAGACCTAAGAATGATGGCCCATATTGGAAACAGAATCAATAAACCAAGTATGGTGGCACAGCACTCTAGCAGGCTGAGACAGGAGGACCACTAGCACACTCTGGGCAATTTGGCAAGATCCTATCTCAAAATAAATCCTTAGTATCTCTCTCTGATATACACATAGTCAATGACAGGTAAATGAGTAACATGACACCTACAGTCAGTGATCAGAGCAGATGATCCTTGCTACCACCAGCTTCAGCTAATCACCTATGGGTTTTACTTACAATTAAAAGGAGCAAGGGTGAGCCATGACTGAAGCCAGGTAGGCAGTCCCTCAGTTGAGGAGGTAAGGACAAGACAGAGGTGACCCCTCCACAGCTGAGACTACAGCAAGGCCTATTCACTTCTCTGAGTGGTAGCTATCTCTAGGTACAAGACTACTTAACTGTCATTTATTTGGATTTGGATGAGTGGTGGGTATACTTCTTTTTAACATTAATATGAGAAAAAAAAAACCATTTTTGTATTACAACTGCTATCTTTACCCCACTCCACCTTGCTGCTCAAAATTCAATGATACCAAAGCAACAAAGAGTAGAGACTGGGGTATCTTTTCTTCAGCACTAAGGATAGAACCTAGGGGCCCGCTACCACTGAGCTACTTCCTCAGTCCCTGCACCCCCTTTTTTGGTGGGGGCAGGACTTTCACGTATATTGAAAAAGGGTTTCACTATGTATCTCAGGCTGGCCTCCTGCCCCAGCCTCTAGTGTGGGATTCTGACTTTAATTTTGAGACAGGATCTTGCTAAATCACCCATTCTGTGTTTCTGTTTGTCTTTTTGAGATGGGGTTTTGCTATGTAGTTCAAGATGGCCTCAAACTCACTTTGTGGCCCAAGGTGGCCTCAAACTCATGGCAATCCTGCCTCCACCTCCTGGGTGCTGGAATTTTAAGTGTGTGCCATCATGTCCAGTAACCACTCTGGTCCTTAACTTGCAATCCTCATACTTTAGCCTCCCCCAAAGCCCAGCTCACTCCCATGTTTAAAGAAACCATTCTCATCAGTTGCCTTGCTGAAGTGGCCAGGACCTTGCATCTGTTATGCTCAAGGCGTGGCCCTGGTTTAGTGGCATGGCCACATAGCAGGTATCCTATGCCTTGGCCCTCCTTACTTGATCTCTGCTGCCCTGTGGTCTGGGTAATTCTTGTGGAAATACTTCAATGCCTGCATCACTGCTGAGGTGCACTCCACGTACGTATGGTCAATCATGATGTCCCCTGGGAGAGGGAGGCCCATGAGATCCATTACCAACCAGGGCCTCTGACTCAGATCAAGTCATTCAGAACTTGTGCCCAGAGGTTACCCCAACCTATCCAAGCAATATGACCACAAGGGGCAGAATACTTACACACCTGTACCAAGCAAGGCAAGGAGGGGGTTCTATCAAGAGAAGGAACACACTGCAGATAGCTACAGCCCACCTCAAATACCTACTTGACAAACCTGAAAGGAGGCTACAGTAAGTACCCAAAGGTCTTTTAGGAGAAAAGCACCTCTCCTGCCAGTCCAGAACCTTTATAGTGACAAGCAGACACAGTCTGGCCTTTGAAGTTACCCACAACTCCCTACAGGTGCCAAGAGCTGCATGAAGGTGCTCAGAATGCATGATGGCCTCCTGTGTACAAGCAAGACCTGGCCCACACTGGAACCAGAGTTGGGTGTGAATCCCACCCAAACCCCTGAAACAGATCACAGTCCTTCATCCCTAGCACAGGGACTCCCACAGTGATTCTACCACCACATCAGCCCTGACCTGTATACCGCACTCCTACCTAGGACACTCACCAAAGACCTCTGAGGGGTTAAGCAGTTCCAGCAAGAGCCCCCCACGAGTAGTCTCATAGGTAGCAAACCCTCCATCAGGATTCCTCATATTCAGCAACTAAAACCAGAAGAAATTCCGAGAATGGAGCATGCTCAGAGCCCATAGGTCCTATCAGAGATTTCTAAATGCATCCAAGGGTTGACAGCCAACAGGGTAGGAGTGGGTAACAGCAATCTATTCTGCATGCTGATTAAGCTCTCCAGTGGCCAATGTAGCTGCTATAGCCATAACTTTGTGCAGCCATCTGGTAACAGGCCCCAAAACACCAATTCATATATGAACAATGGCACAGCAGGACCTAAGCTCTAGGGCCAGGTGTACTGAAAATTTATGTAAAAACAGTCTTTCCTTTTGGACACCCCAGCAGACGGCCAGCCCTCCCAAAGGATGTCCAGGGGAGCCAGAATGCAGAGGTAGGCTCTATAGTCTCCAGAAAGAGAGGGCACAGACTGGCCCATCTGTCCAGTCAGAAGGTGAGCACATGTCTACAGGACATGACAGCAGGTACAGGAGTGAGCTCACCACAGCCACGGCATCGCAGAGCTGCTCTTTGGGGATGTGCTCAGTGATAGAGGGACACTTCTCCTGCAGGAGCAAGACAGCCTTCAAGGCTTCAGCTGTGCAGTCAGCCACAATCCAGCCACAGTCCAGGGTACTGAAGGAGAAGCCGCCCTGTGGAGTAGTATGTGACCATCTATAGACACAGTATCCCTCCCTCTGTTTGCACAGCAGCCCAGGTATATCCAGGCAGGCCTCCAACTCCAACACTGTGACTCCCAGGGCTGCAATCTTTCTCTGGATGTCTTTAGGTTGGGAGAAGCTTGAAGCAGGTGACATACACATACCTTGTTTAGCTGTCGGTAGTACTTCTGATAGCTGGGAGGGTTGTCTGGGACCTGTGCAGCACCAAGGAGAGTAAGAAAGCATAGAGACATGCTGTCACCAGAGATCCCATACTATAATCTGGGAGCCAGGTCTGCTGCTAGTCCAAACAGTAGCAGGGCAGCGAGGGACCTTCCCACAACCTGATCACTCTGGGTAGAGCTGCCAAAGCACTGAACAACCCATTCTCTGACCCCAGCTTCACAGTCCTGCTCTCCAGTGAATGCTGATGACCTGCGGATGTGATCAGGGTCCAACCCGTGCTCCATGACCCTGTGCTCACAGCCCATGCAGGCAGCAGTACTCTTGCTGTACTCCTCAATCTCCAGACTCAAGAGAGAGAAGCACCATCCTAGTGAGATGAGGACCGGGAGATGGGCATAAGGGGCCCAAGCTGAAAGTAGTCACTGTGGCTAGGGGGTGGGGTCGGCACAGGACAGCAGAATATGCAATGTGAGACACAGGTGGAGCAAGAGAATGAAAACATCCACCAGCCTCTGTGAAGAACTGACAGATCAGAGGCTGCACAAGGCACAAGCTAGAATCTTCACTGACCTGCAGCTACTTAAATGTGCCAGGATGAGAAGAGCTTTGGGGCTCAGGAATGCAGTTCCTGGCCATACCACAGACTATCCCAAGCCCAGCACACCACTCCAGCATGAGAAGTATCCACTGGGCACATGTACTACAGCCCATGCCAAGAGCAGGTTTGGAATGACCAGGGTGGTTGGAGGCAGCAGAGGGAAAGAAGGCAATGTGGAAGAAAAGAACACCAGCCTACGCAAGCTGGGCAGGGAGCATTGGCCTCACCTGTGACAGCCGTAAGAACTCATGTGCCTTCTGCAAGCAGGACAAAAATTCAGACTTGTGGTGTGCACCTGCCTGGAAGACAGCAACACAGCACAGGTGAGTTAAACCCGCCATGTCCTGGTGACTTCTGCCATAGCTGGGAACCAGAAACAAAGTGACACACATCTCTGGAGAATTAAGGGAAGTTTTCCTCACTTACCTTTCAAGACAGGAAGTCAATGAGACATGACTGGAGACTAGAGTGAGTAGGTCACACTGCTCTGCACAGAAGCCAGCCTGTCCCTCAGGAGACCCCAGACATCCCCTAAAGGGCCCACTCCTGCCTCAGACAGCCTCACCTGTCCAAAAATACTCCCAGGGTTACCCCAACACAATACACTCATTCCTTTCCAACACTGTTCTAAACACAGTCAGCCACAGAGGTTCTAAGAGACTTACACCCTGCTACCTGGGACACCTGCTTGCCCAGCTCCCTCTAGCAGGCTTCTTAGGTTGCCCTTCTCAAATCCCAGACCCAGCCCAGTATCCAAGCTGGCCAGTACAAAGCCAGTACCTCCTTGGTGTCACTTGCATAGGCTCTGGTGCCAGCCTTGCAGTGTGTGGTCACAGTGCTAGGTCCCTCGCAGAGGACATACAGTGCCACATACCTGTAGGAAGCCACATACCTCCAGCAGAGCCTGGATGGCAAAAGAGGTATCCCATATCTGTGAGCCATTGGTGCCCTGCATGCAAAGGATAGATGTTACAGGTGCTGCAACCATACCATCCACCTACCCACTGATGTACCACCCCAGGCTCTGAGCCCTGTGCACCCTCCTGGCTAGTAAGGGCATAAGAACCTGTCTTCATGGGCCAACAACCAGCATAGTGACTCAAGGCATTTCTAGGATTAGATTTTCCCTCACAAATCCCACATCTCCCCCGACAGCAATGCACCTGTCATAGGATGACCAGAAATGCCCACTTCCAATCACAGACTAGAGTCTGTGTTCCCTAGACAACACCTGATTGTTCAGGAAGGACAAGTCAGATCCCAGTAAGCTTTGTTCAGGGCCCTCTGAAATGTCTAACAGAGCCCTAGGCCTCTGGTCCACAGGATGGTCACAGAATCAGCTCTCCCATGAACTGCTGCTTCAGGAGCCAAGAACCTAATCAGCTACCTCTGCCCAGAGAGGAATGCACCTGCTGGCAACTGCCCAGGAAAGGTCTACAAAGATGCTGTCTGTACACTTCTGCTGTGTCCAACAAACCTGTGCTCTCCTTGAGTGGCTACGCATCGGTTTCCTTAACACTGAGTTCCACAGGAAGAGGTCTGCTTCTGCTCCCAGGTCTGGCCACACCCACTAACCTCTCCATTCCACCCACAGCTACACAGATGACCAAGGTGAGTCCAGGGGCCAAGAGCTCAGAACAAAGCTCCAGTGATTTTCTGGGGGAACCCTCCAAATGACCGCAGGGAAGAAAGGCCCACACCAGCCTGTCATAGGTACAAAATAAGTGCTTCTGTGGGGACTGAGCCACGTTTGGGCCTGTCATTGCAGCAGTTTCACCTAGCCACACAAACAGGCAGAGCAGACAGTACAACTCAGCTGGACCTGTGAAAAAAGGTAGTAACTCCAGAGACTGAAGCACCTGAGGGGCCCCTTGCCCTGCACAGACTGGAGGGTCTCTTGTTGTGTACTGCTTATCTATTCTGTGAGGAGTCACTTTTGAATCTCAGCAACCAGTAGCCAAGGCCACATAGTCCTTACCTGCATTTTCATACCATCAAGACCCAACCTGTGAAGAAAAAAGCCCATGTCAGGGATAATCCATAGGCACAGCCATATACCCCTAAGGCCTCCCTCAGAGGTTTCCACATCTTTCCCAAGGCCAGCATCAACTTCATCACCACTGAGTTAGCACAAAGGCATAAGAACCACACTCAGCAAGAGATGAGATAGCAGCTCACCACACAGGGGCAGTGGGAGCCTCAAGCCAAATCACCCTGCTGGCCTCATTCAATACCACACTGCCAAAAGATTGCCTCCATGGCTTCCTGCCATGGGCCCCTACGGCTCCAACTTGTGGCCAGACTGTGCTGACAATCTCCCCACCATAAGCCTTCTTCATTCTAATTTGGACCTGCTCTACCAGTCCACAAGCTTCCTAGTATTCCTCGCCTCCCAAACCATCTGAAATTTCTGCTAAGTGGTAAATTCTCCCATGCAGACAACTTTCACATTCATCCTGGTTCTAAGAGTTTTTCCCAGGGGTCAACACTGAAGGGTAGGAGAATCAGTATCACTCAAGCCTGCAATGTCTGTAGTCTGCACTCACCATCATTGCCCAGCCATTTCCTGACCACACTCACCACAGGTAATCAGGGATCCTGGAAACATGCTCCTGGAACGCAAACGAGGCTGGCCCATCCACAGCCCAGCGCACAAGCATGTTGATGGTTTTCGAAATCTGTGGCAGACATGGCCGTCAAGACCTGTATACCTCATTTGCAAGCCAGGGCACCTCTGCTCCAACAGTTGCTTAGTAAGTACACCAGATACACAGTTGTGTCCAGGACACAACTCAGACCCAAGCCAATATTAGCCAAGGTCAAGCAAAAGCCAACTTAGGGCATGGCTAGATTAAGAGAGGCAGGGTACCCACAGGTGGGGAGGCTTGGTGCCTGGTGGTTTGCTCAGAGAACCCATGTATAGCTCTTGTAGCCCACTGGCTGGACCCAGCTGCATCCCAGACATGTGCCAGCTTTCTCCTAGGTCCTTACTAGCCCTGTCTGTTGTCAGCTCCATGCCCCAACCACTGGGAACGTGGCTCTAGGCATGGTATATACATATTTGACTTCCACCAGACACCACAGTACCAGAAGACAAAGCAGTATTAGCCCCAAAATCAGTAATGGAACACAAAAGCCCTGCAACACCCGCCCTGGGTACCTCTAAATTCTTTAAGAGGGCAGAGGATCAACTATCCATGACAGGGACTAGGAGAGTCAGAGGAGAAATCCACCCCTCCCAATTGGCCAGAAAGCTGAGGTGGCCTCAAGAAGCACGTATGTAAACATCCACGTAAGAGCCAGGTGTGGGAATGTGAGGGTGAGCTGATGGGGGAGGGCAAAGGCAATGAGGACAGAAGTCCTCTAAACAGACCTCCTCCCAGAAGCACTTGTGTGCACTCCTCTTCTAGTCAGGCTTCTGAACACCCACTAGGTTCTCTCTGACCCCAGGGGCTACACGGAGACAAGGGGCAGGACACTGACCGGGCCAACGCTGATGCTCTTGGTGAAGCGGTCATCAGCAGCAATGTGCTCGTACAGTATCTTGATGGCCCTGCGTCTCAGGTGGCTGCTATGGAAGCGCTCATACAGGTTGAGGAGTGCTATAGGACAGTATTGTTAGCGGGCACCAAACGTGGGGATGTTCTAGCTCCAACCTACCATTCCCATGCACAGTGCACCCATAACCCTCTTAACAGGGAGTGTGAGCTTCTTCCCCAGTTCCTCATTCTTATTTTGCTTGGGCCTCCTTCTCTGCCCTGTCAAGGTGGTGCCTAGGGGGCTTCCTCATGAAAAAATTCCCACCCAGGTAGTCTTCAGTGTTGCTCAGGACAGGACCCAGCAAAGATCATGCTGTTTATTCAGTGCCACAAACAGCATGCATGGGCTACAGAGTGACTTGCTGACCCTGGCCGCCCAGGTCCATTGCCTTATGGTGTACCTACCATACAATGTACGTAGCAGCCAGCTGTGTGGTGTGTACAGCTCATCAGGAGACACGTTGTTTCTCTGTGCTGGCCAGTCGATGCTGGCATAGTCTTCCACATAGAGCTCCTGGAGAGTAGGTGGTACTTTTACCCCTGGCAGGGCATCAGACATATAGCCAACCTGACTCTAGTTATGGGTAGCCTCCAATTGCAAAATCTGTATCAGAGCTACTCTGAGGAGTAGTCTAACATCCACTCTCTCTTTATTCCTAAGGGCAGAGCCCAAACCCCATCCTCTATTCCACCCCATAGCGAGGCTATTTCCAAGGACATAACTATACATGTGGCTCAGGACTGCTCAGGGAGTTGAACATCCACATCCTAAAGCCCACAAATTCTCCATGGCCCCAGAACACGGCATTAGCAGCTGCCTGGCCCATAGCACAGGTCCCTCTGGCCAGAGTTTGTTTATTACTATTTACAGGAGAGGAAGGTGAGGCTCCACACGGCCCTCAGTATGTGGACCCCGGCCCCAGAGATAGTGTGTCATTTGTCTTTCTGAGCCTTATGGTCTTCTGTGACAAGGACCCGCAGGGTCAGAAGGTTTACCTGACGGAGGCTTTGGACAAGTGGGTCCTCCGAGGCACTTAGGCGGGTGGCATAGCAGTAGCTCATGGGCAGGTAGACCTGCCGGCAGTGACACCAGAGAGTGGAGGGGTGTGCAGGCATCCAGGAAGGAAACAGCCTGGGGGACAACACATGTCAGTGAGAGTGCCAGGAACACTGTCTGACCCATTGTCCACCTTGCACTGTGGGTCCTAAATGTGAACACACTCCTGTGGGTGCAGTGAAACCTATGTGTTCACCTTCCAAGGAATTAACATTCCCATCTACTCAACATTTGGTGTTCTAAGAGGTGACTATCTGTGGTTTAAAGTGTATTTTAAAGAACCTCAGACCTGCTTGGACCAGTGTTGCCTGCCCATAAACCCAGCTGCTCAGGAGGCCAGGACAAAAGGATTCCAAGTTTCAGGCCTGACCAAGCAACTTAGAAAGACCTTGCCTCAAAATAAAATAAAAAGAGCAATGGTTGAGGCCTGTTATAGAACACCCTGGATTAGGATCCTCAGTTACACACACACACACACACACACACACACACACACACACACACGATAGAAATGTAAACCTGTTGATCTCTTTAGAGCCTCAGTGCTTACCTCAGTACCTACTTAGACAGCAGCAGTGTGCACATGATCTGCTCCCTATCCTTCCTCTTGTGCCTCCAATCTTGTGACACTCCCTGTTCTTTAAATGTGAGCAATGGACTTCAGCCTCTTATGCCCTCCTGAGGACTCATTCATCCACTACAAAGGGCAGGTTTTATACCCTGAGTATTATTTTTAGCTTTTTCAAAGACAGACTGATGTAAGGTCTCTGGTACTCTACTCCATCCCATCATTCAACCTCCAACCCATGCCCCAAACCAACTCCAGAGCAGCAGGATACTAGTGACAGTGTAGCCCACCACTGCCATGCAGAGACACAAACCCCAACTCTAGCTGTCCAAGCCCTCCCCTCTCACTCTGATGGCCACAGTGAACATCCTTCTCAGGGCCTTCTTCAGCCTGTTCTTCACACAGCAGGACCAGCCCAACCAGCTCCCAGAAGTGGACCACTGAATGCCAGTATGGCCCAGGGAATCTCTCCCAACAGGCAACAGCATTCCATTTCCACCATACATAGGCAATACACTCCACCCCTCACCCAGCACCTGCCAGCCCTCCCACTTACAACTACTCAACCTGGCTGTGGAGCTGAGTCCTTATTTCAGGACTCTGCCATCCACTCTTAATGGCCCCTTTACTTCCTGCCTTCCTCCACCAAGTCAGGGCCCTAACACCTGTTTCTACAGTACTCCATGGACATGGCAGGGGCTACACCTAGGCTCTGAACATCATAACATATGCTAAACATACACAATTTTTAAAAATTAAAGAGTAAGAGCCAGGCGTGGTGGCGCACACTTGTAATCCCAGCACTCGGGAGGCTGAGGCAGGAGGATCGGTGAGAGTTCAAGACCAGCCTGAGCTACAAAAGTGAGCTCAAGGCCAGCCTGAACTGCAAAGTGAGACCCTGTCTCAAAAAAAGACAAAAAAAAAAAAAAAAAAAAAAAAAAAAAAAAAAAAAAAAAAAAAAAAAAAAAAAAAAAAAAAAAAAAATTAAAGAGTAAAAGATGGGCCCAGCAGGATGGCTCAGTGGTCTAAAGCGCCTGCTTAAGAAAGCTTAGGTGAGGGCTGGGAAGATAGCTCCGAGGCACAAGTGCCTGCCTGGCAAGTGCAAGGTCGTGAGTTTGAACCCCAGTCCTGCAAAAAATAAAAAAAAAAGAAAGCTTAGGTGGCTGCAGGGACCGCGGTTCAATCCCCAGCACCACATGCTGTGCCAGCCCTGCCCTCAGGGCAGGCTGAGCTGGCCATAAAAATAAATAAATAAATAAACCAAACAAAAGTTCTGAAACAAGAAAAAAATAAATAAATAAAATAAAGAGTAAAAGACATTGTAATTAGTCTACCTCAAAATATTTGCCTGCTTGACTTGAAATTACCCCACTGTCCCTATTTCCTAAAGCAGTTCTAAAAACCTTTTCAAGTCCTTAGTCATCCTGTTATAGCTGCCTTGACGTTCTGAACCAACTCAAAATTGTTATATTTCATGGTCATTTTCACTTTGAGCTATAAGTTGTACCATAGCAAATATGAGAAAAACGTTTGAAGCCAGGCAAAGTGCTTTACCTGGATTAATAATTTAGTGCTTACCATAATAACTTTCTTTTGTTTTTTTGTTTTTTAAATGTATTTGGTTGTTGCAACGTCTCACTATGCAGCTCAAACTCGTGGTGATCCTTCTTTCTGCCTTCCCAGCGCTAGGATTACAGGTGTGCCCCATTATGCCTGGAATCTGGCTCCCAATCACGTGGTTCTGGGGATCAAACTTTGGTCCCTATGCTTGACTAAGCTTGCCTAAACAGGCACTTTAATCCACTGAGCTATCTCACTGGCCCTGTAATAAGTTTTTGAAATTTAAATACTCACTACATATTTTTCTATATTCTTGTCATACTTTGTAACACTGGGGTAAATGTACATATATAAGTGCTTTCTAGGGAGTGGTCCACACAATAGATATTGGCAGTAGATATGAAATTCTAAAGAATGAGTGGTGGTGGTGGCACACAACTATAATAACAGCATTTAAAAGGCTAAGACAGAAAGATCTCCAGGAATTCAAGGCCCCCTTGAGCTACATAGTTCAAAACCAACCTACACTACACAGCAGGATCTTGTCTCAAAATCAGAAAAAAGAAAATCTAAGGAATGAGTAGTTTCATTAAACCAAACCTAAAGATGCACACAGATACACTCACAGATAGAGTAATATCCCAGACTTATAAACATTCACCCCAAAGCAGGCCACAGGAAAGACAGATGCAGTTATTACATGGCAACCAAGGGTGAATAGAAGTGTGCCTGTTCACTTACATATGCTCAAAATTTCCTATAATTATCAGGTATGGGCTACTCTCTACCTTACAAAGCCTGAGCTATACCACACCATGGGTTCTAGTATTGCCACATATCACCCCACACACACAACCTGGCCAGATTCAGTGCCTTTCCCACTCCCTCCTGCCCAAAAGGCAATTCTGATTTTATACATCTGTGTAATTTAGTGGGGGAAGAACCTCTCTGGGAGCCTGACCCACCCAACTGGTCCACCGAGGCAGTATGTGTGGCAAGGGTAGGCATACCACATCTCAGGAAACAGAGTATTGAGGCCTTCCCAGCTGTAAACGTTCATGACTGCAAGCCAGAACTTCCCCCAGGAGGGGATGGCCACAGCACCACCTGGGAAGAAAACAGGTCCATGTCATCTGTCCCTTAGCAGAGTCAACCCTGCTCTACCCATAAAGACTGGCCTAAGGGTCACGTGAGCAACTTTTCATACCAGCTGAGAGTAGCCTGCTGCAGGTCCTGCAAACCCCAGGTGACAACTGGGTTCCAGAGCAACCCAGCTTTCCCAGAGTACATACAGACCCAAGAGAGCTGTTTGCAGCTCTTGCCTCCAGAAAAGAACACAAGGCAGCTACCTGGAAATGAGTAAGTAGGCCACCTCAAGCGCAGGAGATGGAGGAGCCGAGATGCATGCAGTGGGCTATGGCCACACATGCCTGAAGATAGTAAGGAGGAAGTAAAAAAACACATTTGGGTCTCCCTCTTAGACCAAGCCTAAGCTGTCTATTCTTTCCCACCTGAGACAGTGCAGCATAGGTGAATAATAGGCCAGATGCCCGAGTAGATCTGACATTCTTGGCCCACATTCAGGGCCTCCCCGAGCAGGAGCTGGTGTCAGGTACAGTCCACAGCAACACTGAGTTGAACACATTTTATGAGAAAGTCCTGGCCCTAATCCAGGTGTGTGAGAGTCAGAAAAGATCCGGGTAACTACTAGGCAAAATGTGGCCCAAACATGTTTCCCTACCAGGCAGGTACCAGGAGTACAGGAGGGAACCACACCCTGGGAACTCAATGTACTGACAATGAATTAAATATAACAGTGACAAACATTCAAAGTGTTGGATGTGATGAAAATGTGCTCATTACGTTTCACAGAAATTCCAACAAAGCAACATTTGAGATTATACGCTAAAGAGTAAGTAGGAGTTTACAAAACTGCAAAGTAGGAAGGGGAAAGTGGGATGAAAGGGTGCAGGACATGGGAACCCTGAGGTGATATGAGGCTGTTATGTTTTGCCAATTCATGAGACAAGGAATTCCCAGGTTTTTATTTTGCTTTTTAAATAACGAAGCAATTAAAATTTCTGCATATATTTAGTTTGACAAATTCTTTGGGTATTTTTCCTAGTATCTTCACTGATATACATCTTTCTGACATCTGCAAAATCTTATAAAATTGGTATAACATTTTTTTTTCTATCTTTCTTATGAAGTACTGTACCTTTTTTGTGAAGGATGTTCCGGGCACGTACCAGATTGGGCTCATCAGGCCCAAGACCCAGGATTCTGAGAGCTACATAGTTCAGAGCAGTCCCAAACACTGTGGATTTATCCTCAATGTGCCTGTGGGAGCATCAGATTGGTGAGATTATGATATTTGCCTTCTAACAAATAAAAGTCAGGCATGGTACATAGGTCTGTAATCCCACCATTCTTACAAGACAAAGCAGGTTCCATAGGACTCCACCTTTTTTTTTTTTTTTTTTTTTTTT
>PVJA010024616.1:0-31669 GCA_004027025.1 Myocastor coypus | reverse complement strand
ATATGTGCCTGTCTTCAAATCCTACTTTTCTGATTAATTAAGAGTGAAATCTTGGTACCTGTTTGGCTCAGTCCCTAGTCCTTTGGTGCTGAGTTATGGTGAAATCATTAGCCCAGAACTATTCAGCATTGCTACAGAAAAGAACACATATGACAGCCTCAGTAATGTATTATAATTAGCACTGACAATAGTGGTAAATACAGTTTAGAAACTGACTAGCTATGGTGATTATTAATTTTGTAGCTTTAACCATGGAAGACAAATCTACAGTTATATAACAGAACCAATTCTCAGTTGGGAACATGTATACAAAGTGTTTCTCTCTGATACAGTGACTTTACCTTGTGGGAGGGAAATTTGAGGACTGTGGATTAAGCAGAGATAGATGAACATATGAATTAAAATGTCATGTTGGAGGGTGAAGTACGGCTATGCATTCTTTGGGAGCCTAGCGAAGAGGGTAGAAGAGACAGATGAAGGAATAAACAAAGGATTATTGAAGTTGACCAACACAAAAATTAGGGAGACTATGCATTCATACGGAAATATGATTAAGTCTAGGTGTACACTGAAGAAAAAGGAAAATGAATAGATTAGAAAGAAATAAATAGATTGAAACAAAAATATAGATAAGAGGCAAAAAAGAAAAGGATCGAGAAAGCAACCACAAATGAAAAATAAGGTAGCAATAAAAGTTCCGCTGGTGTCTAACAAGAGTCCAAAACTAGTGTATCATACTGCTAAGTCTTCTGAAGAGTTTGTGCTGGATTTGAGGCTGATCCTGGGGCCAGTCTTCAGCCAGTCCTTTCTGTCTGTCCCTTAGTGCCCTGCCATCCATACCCTGTTTCTCTCGGAAGCATTTGTCTCCAAGTCGCTGTATTATTTGCAGAATGACATGGTCTGTCCCCAGTCCTGTGCACCTTTGGCTCCTCCTGGTCCTTTCCCAGCCTTCTGAGCTCCTCTTCCACTGGCAGCCTCTGTCCTCGCAGGTCATTTGTTGCAGAGTGAGGCAGAATGTGGTGATGTGGTCTTGTCCTCTGTCTCCTGCTGTTGCGGTCCAAGGCCTCTTGGCAGCCCCCATTCTTACCTTTCTCCCAAGGTGGGGTACAAACTTCCCATTTCTATGCAAGTTCTACTGCTGCCATCAGCCACTCCTGTTGTATTCTGTAACATCCTGGGTGAGTTGGGAGACAGTGTGGGAGGTGCCTTCCACCCCAGGCAGTGTGGAAACAGCCCAAGGCTGCCCAAGGTGGAGGTACAGTGCTGTGTCATTCCCTGTGCCTGTTTATTTGGTCTACTTTAAACCATGAAGAAATGCATTTATGCAGGAGGATAGGCAAGGTAGACAGGCAGCTACCTTCATGAACTGAGAAAGAAAATATAAATACATACATTGTCAATATACAGTGTATCATCCTAGTAAATTTTCTTGCCACTCAAGGCATGAGAACATTCCCTAACAGTGGTACTTGTGTACATCTCTTGGCAGAAGCCCGTTGACAGTTTCTCTTTTCAGTATTTTAATCAGTGGCAGACGTCTGATGGAGTGCAGTGCTGCTGTACATTTCGTACTACGATTCCCATGCAGGAAATGAATTTCAGTGCCCAGAAATTTCCTCAAACTTTGAAGCATCAGAGGTTTTATTATCTCTCTCTGACTCATTAAGTAAAGCTTTCTGTGTTAGCCCAGAATGGTTAAAAAGAAACCAACTTTACCAACACCTGGAATATCTTCAACATACTGTATATCAAAATTGTCTCTGTTGATCCTCAAATCAACTAAGTGTGATACTTATGTGTGAAATCAGCAGGAAAGACAGGAATCCTGCATAAAGGAAATATGCGTTGGAGTGTCTTTTTAAGCTGCCTTTGGACAAAGATTTAACAAGCTTAGTGGAATGCTCAATTCTAGTCTCTGCTGAGACCTAGGAACTTAGAGTAGTTACTACAAAATGGAATCCATGCAAACCAAAAAGGTAACCAAAGCTACTTGCCATTTAGAAGCATTTCAGTTCAGGTTCATTTCTTAGGCTGATAGTTTTCTCCAACCCCATTATAATACAATTACTTCCCCAGTTGGAGGTTAACACCCCATTCACTAATCTTTTAACCATAATCTGCATTTCACCTCGCCCTTTGTTCTTGGAATCTTGCCTATAGCTACCCTCTCCTTTGTCAATTAATTCCATCCTCTCCAAATGAGCCAGAGCATCTTTGCTAATATTCTGTTGAACTGCACGGATTTAATCAATGTTGTCATCCTTTGCCAAAATCCAGATTGATCATTACATTTTTCCTTTCTGTGGTCACTCCTGGCTCGCTGACCATCTGTGAAGGGAAAGCCTGGTGAGTCTCAAATATCTCTGCGAGCAAGGTCTGTTAATAGCTCCAAAACAGACCAAATGTGGGAAAATATCACAGTGAGAATTGGAGATTCCCCAATAACATCCATATATAACCTTCCTTTAGCAATCATCTTCAACTCAACTGCGAACATACACTAAGAAAATTGAAGAATTCTACCATTTCTTTTAAATTTACTCATGTTAATTTAAAATTTCTTTAGTTCTTCTGTGAAGAATCATGGGTCGGAACTTTCCAGGTTTTTTGGAAAACCTGGATCTCCTCCACTGATCTGCCTTTCAATTTCCTGGAGGTCAACTTCACATATTTTCTTTCTCCTACAATGCAATCTTAGACCATTGACTCAACGATACATATTCTACCATGATTCCCCTTTCAGAATAAAACTACTCAGAGTCTATTCTCAATATAGTCCCAGTGCCATTTTCCACCCAATCTGGCTGACATACTTACTAACATTAGTGAGCATCTTGTCAACCTGCTTGTACAATTTTTGTCTTATAAATTGCAGGCATGGCATTGCCACTGCCTGGAAGGCTCCTTATAGATTTATCTGGAGATGGATTTACCACCTTCTGGACGCAGGTATCACCATTCTAAGCCTTTTGAGGAAGAACCTATAATATCTTCTTTTATGTTCTCATAAACCAACACATGCAAAGGAGTAGCAATTTTTATCCTCTTATTGTATCATGAATGTAATTGTGTGCATAAATCCAAACACACACTTGTACACTGTGTTTCTGAAACATTTCCACATTTCTTCACTGAATAATCTTCAGGAAGAAGAAGAAGTAAAACCATCAGTTCTATCACAACCATTTGTCCCACAGCGTAGTACAGAGGGCCAGGCTGCAGAATGGTAGAACTACGTTCTGTATTCGAAGAATTTTTCATGTAATTATGGAGGCTGATCATTCCCACAATGTGCTGTTTGGGAGCTGAAAACTGTGGAAAAGTAGTGGTATTGTTCTATTTTGAGGCTGCAGCTTGCAAGATACAAGGGCATGCAAGGACAGGGGAAAACCAGCATCCTAGCTAAAAGGTAGATGGGAAGCCAGAGGAAGATTCCCTGTTCCTACCCAGCTTTGTCCTACTCAGGTACTGAAATGGATTGAGAAATGCCCATAACCATCAGGAACTCAACCTCCTTCACTGAACCCCTTGAATCCAATTCTAGTTTTATCCAGAAACACTGGTAGGCACAACTAGAAATATTCCTCAATCTGAGCACCCCAATCCAGTGAGCATGACATAGAACTAGCCATCAGACACATAATAGTTTATTGGCAAAACATTTTTGCATTCATTATGAAATTGTTTCAGATAGATTCAAAGAAATAAATATGGGCTCTGTTCACTACTAGGTTGGTAGGATAAAAACATTAGGTGAAAATAAGTAATATGTACACATAACGATTACTACAAATAGTCAAGATTCAGAAAATTTCTGTTTTTATTTATTAATTTTAAGACTGGAGATCCCTGGCCTTAGAGATATCAATGTTCCAGCTGTGTGTGGCCCTCGTGTTTATTGTAGGGTATTCAGCCCAATCCCTGGCTTCTGTTTATTAATTACTGATATCTCACCACCAACCAAAAATTTCTTTAGACCTTATCAGATACCCTTGGCGGAGCATAATTCTTGCAGGTAGAACCCCTATTTCAGTTTAAACAACATTCAGAGAATGAAAATGAAGGTGTTTCAAAACATTCTCCTTAGATTTTAAGGTTTTCAGAAGATGGGAAATGAGTTGTGATTCTGTCTTAAGTCATAAAAAAGCTGTAATTGCAGTTTACAACACCAAAATTTTCCTTTTTTTTTTTTTTTTTTTTGTTTCTGTTTTTGAAGAGTTCAATACAATACATATGTACAATCTATTCCAGCACTCTAAAAGCAAACTCTGGAATTTTAAGTGTCAGACAACTTTCCAAGGTTATGGAATTTTAAATAAAGATTTGGAAAAATAATCCAGGTTGCAAGTTCTTCAAAGCCTGTGACTGATGCAGCTGTAGTGTAACCTCTTGTTTGTTA
This sequence comes from Myocastor coypus, assembly GCA_004027025.1. Lineage (NCBI taxonomy): Eukaryota > Metazoa > Chordata > Mammalia > Rodentia > Myocastoridae > Myocastor > Myocastor coypus. The sequence goes on along the minus strand of PVJA010024616.1, from coordinate 27,270 downwards.
ATGTGTATGCTGTATAATTGAATTTACACTATTTAAAAGTCAGTACTCCTAAGTCCTGTATTAAGCAAATTTCTATATATTATATACATCATAGTTAATAAAATTCTGAGGTCTGATAGTAATAGAAGAGGATTTTCTGCTCAATGTAAAATCAAGATTTGGTCATCATTTTTGGTGCCTGTATACCTATCCTCTCCCTCTTCAAAAATAGATCAATCATCAGTTTTAAATTTCTCCACAGTTAAGGTTTTTGCCTCCTCTTCTTCTTCTTCTTCCCCCTCCTCCTTTTCTTCCTCCTTCATCTCCTCCTCTTCTCCCTCCTCCTCTTCCTCTTCCTCCTCCTCTTCCGCTTCCACTTCTGCTTCTGCTTGTTTCTGCTTCTGCTTTTCTTTTTCTCCTTCTCCTTCTCCTCCTATCCCTCAATTTTTATTTTCAGTAATGGACACCTGATTCATGGCTTTTATAATGAGCAACAACCCCAGGCACTTTGATTATTTTTTTCTGAGTCAGAGTCTCAATAAGATAAACTTGTCATTCTTCTACCTCAGACTCCACAAGTGCTGGGATTATGGGCACACCACACCTGGCCCTTTCAATAATTTGCCAGATCATGATTCACTGTTAAATCACCACCTTCATAGAAAATATGAATACCAATCACTGAGCATGTTTTTTGTAAAAATTGTTACAATTTCTAAATCAGAATTTACATTTTATTGCAGAAAAATCTAAGATGCTTCCACTTGAGCACTGGCCACACAGCTTGCACATATGAGTCAGGATTTAAAGCTTTGATTATTTGATATAAAAATTTATCATTAAATACCACTCTAGGGTCCCGGCAGGATGGCTCAGTTGTATAAAGCGCCTGCTTAGGAAAGCTTGGGCAGCTTCAGGGACTACGGTTCAATCCCCGGCACCACATGCTGCACCAGTCCTGCCCTCAGGTCAGGCTGAGCCGGCCATAAAAATAAATAAACAAACAAACAAAAGTTCTGAAACAAGAAAAATATAAAATAAAACATTCTTTAAAAGAATATATACCACTTTATATTGATCCTTTCATAAAATCTGCCATTATGTAGACGTACGGGGAAATTCTGAATACATGAGTCAAGCAAAATCAGACTTCAAATTTCCTAAGTAAACAAAACTAACAAATATATCTTCATACAAGGACAAACTTTACATAATCCTGCTATTGAAATTTGTGTTTTGCTCTAATACTTGATGTTCTTATTTATTTGAAACATAGGAATCGCTCTTGCATTAAAGCCCAAGAATTTCCTGACATAACCAAATCTAATATGCAATCCTGGTGCATTCAAAAATAAAATAAAATAAAAAAATAACATAACCACAGCAAAATAAAAGAAAGAGGCTGTGGAGAAAATGAAAAGAAAATACAATTATAATTCATAAGAGTAGTGAGTTAGAGAAGAACTCTTAAGAGGAAATAAAAAGGTGGGGTTGGGGAGATAGCTCAGTAGAATAAGCACTTGTTGGACAAGCACAAGGGCCTGAGTTCAATCCCTGGTTTGGGAAAAGAGAGAGAGAGAGAGAGAATTAAAAGAGGAGTTTGTGTATAAATTTTTTCACTCTAGTAATATTTTATGTAATATGTTACATAAAATATAAAATAGAACAGTTATATTATTTTATGTGATATATTGCTGAACAGAAGTTTAAACATACAGTTCATGCTTATATTATTTGAGCAATCTTTCATGGCTGTGCATGATAATCTGAGCAATTATTTTGAAAATAATGATGTGCTTTATAATACACATGGTTAATTTCCTATCATCTTGTGTTGAAATACTATATCAATTTTATTGTTGTTCTATTGTTCTACAAAAATATATAGTTCAATACCTGGGCCTGCTGTGCTGTTCCTGGCCCCAGGGTGCACTGAGATGGTAATTCAGACTGGGAATGGTGGCACGTGCCTTTAATCTCAGCTCTTGGAAGGCTGTAAACAGGTGGATTATCTCACTATGAGTCTGATCTAGTAGTCAGACCCTCAACACCATATAGACCCTTCCCTAAATTATTATAAATAAATAAATAAATAAATAGTAAAAATAAAATATATTTTTTAAAAAATACAGAAAAAAACAAAAGCTAAAGCATAAAAAGTTTATATAGAATTTACAAAAAATCACCTACGAAATATTGAACACAGATATAGCATAAATTGATCTTTAAAACAATTAGTGAATCCTCTTACAATTGGTTCAAATCAACATATGTGAGCACTTACTATATGCTAAAAACTGCTCTATATCATAAGTGTTTAGAATAATTGCAAAGAGACAGGAATACATTTTGTTTGACTTTTTTACTTTTACTTTAGATTTGAATCAGATCTGGGTTTCATACATCAGAATATTTAAAATAATTCGGTGTACTTGTGTGTGGAAAGGTAAATTTTACCCTCATGAAAGGATGAGCACGCCAGTAAATGGCTACAGCCCTTGGTAATGCTTTATGGTAAATGGAGCAGGTAAGAGAGATGTTTGAACAACTGTCATAAAGAAGGGCCCATTAAGAAACGATAGAGTGAAGTCTTTTTATACAACAATAGACTCGTTGAAACAAGAAAACAGGATAATGCATTCTCTCTCCTTTTTACATTCCATGGAGGCATAATTACTCTCTCTCATTTTATCAACATTTTACATAACCGTGTACTTATTTTTAAAGTTGATGAGTCTCTTTGTTAAGTTACATAATCAAGAAATTGTGTATTTAACAAAGAATGTCCAATAAAAATAAGTTTTCATTTCTCCAAAGGCTTTTTGGATTTAATACTGCTTTTGCGGTGGAAAACACTTGCCAAGTTTGCATCACAAATTAGACATCTGAGAAGCAGGCAGCAAGTTTGTTAATTATTGGGATTAATTTAATGAACTTATTCTCATTAGGTTTTATGAGCCATGCTGTACATGGCAATGTGTGAAAGTCCACAACCACAACATGGTGGTGTCAGTAGGTAATTAAGGACACTGATGAGGATTTTTGCAGAAACAAGATGTGGCAAATTGTTTGTGTAAAAGTGCATTATCAGATGAAATTGAGAGCTGATAATTACAGAGAATTAAATAGAAATCATTTTGTTGCACCAAATTAAGAGAGAAGTCAGTTTGACTCCCAAAACAAATGTTGTATAAACACATAAATCATATTTTTTCACAGCCTACACTTCATTCTGAGTGTGATGAGCTATGTAATAGTGTTTTACTGCCACATGATCTGGAATTAGGCACAGTTTGTCATCAGAAGGATTTCTAAAGTGTAAAAGAATCTCACACTTCAAATGGCCTTATGATGGAAATACATAAAATGGATGTTCTTTTTTTTCCCCTATCTATTTTAAAAAAAATGTATTGGCATTTGGTTGTTATCAGTCTTGAAAAAAAAATGGAGTTTGACTATGAATACAATGTAAAACTGCATGCCACAACATATATTTTTCTTCAACCAATTTCTCCAAAAAGCGAGAGCTGTGTAGGGTGATAGTGGGTCCAAATTTGACAATATATTAAATAGTGTTTTTAAAAAATCAAACGTGAATTTATGATGTCCAGAAAAATTTGTCAAGTCTAACATCAGATCTATGTGCCTCTAACATTAAACATTTTAAAACTGTTTGAGTCATGCTTACCTTATTGCCCAAATATATGAGTTAAAATACCTTAAAAGTACAGGTAAGTCAGAGTAAAATCACAATCTTAATAGAATTAAAGTATGTTCAGCATTAAGTCAAGCATTCAATTTAGTTAATAAGCTCAAAATATACCAACATGTTCGTGCATAAAATGTTTAAAAAACAGTTTTTCATTTATTTTTAAATTAATTTTAATGAGAAATAAATATCAATGAGGCAGTTTCAAAACAGGTTAGCATGACAGTTATAATAATGCATTACATATTGTCTTCATAATATTTATTCAGAATACAAGACGTAGACATGATATCTTGTGTAAACCCTTACCATCGATCTAAGAGAAAGTAGCTATATATCTATCCTATTTTGTATATACAGATATATATATATATATATATATATATATATATATATATATATATTTCACTATAAAATGGTCCTTCACTTTTGTAAAGCCATATCAACATGCTGAGCTGTAAAAGGATCAAGTCAACAACTTCTGACATAGCCAGCTCTACAAATATCCTACGACAGTTATGGACTTTTGGACTATATTGGGATATTTTGCTGAGTTCACACACCTACAATATTTGAATGGCAATGGGACACCCATTTCTGATAAAATAAAAATAAAATACTTTACATACTTTTCCTTATTAACAAGGGAGACAGTAGACATCAAGTAGTTTTAAAATTCAATATATAAGAAATTATGGATTTAATCCCCAAAAATAATGTCAGTAGTTATAATGTGATTGTAGTTATGAAAATTCAAATTTGATATGTTTATAGTCTTATTTCTTTATCCCCTATGACCTAAAGAATGATCAATTATTGTGATTAATTTTTTTCATGTATACATAAAAGAAGTTTGTTCTTTTCAAGTTTAGGATTAGTATTCTCTCTTCAATGCTTTAATGTAGGCATTTGTCTTAGTTTCAGAGTTTATTACTAAATTAAATAAATCTCAAGGGTACCAGAATCATTCTTACATTGCTGTGGAGAATTCAGTAGGGCCTATAGAAAAATCTGTGTCCATATCAAATGTCATACTCAACAGTGAAGAATTTTTTCCATCATGGGGACCTACTATATAATTTAAAATAAATTAATAGATTAAAATGTTAGTGTTCTAATTAGATGTTCTGTCACGTGCCTTTCAAGCTCTTAGGATTTTGATGGGAGGCTGGCTGGTAGGATCATTCTCCGAAGCCTCTGTCTGTGTGTGCTTCCTACATTTGCACTCCCTTCTTCCATATGGGAGTGGCAATAAACAGAAAGGTTTCTTAATTAAGCATGGAGATATCCATACCCCAAGGCTACAGAGATTCATTCAGATAATAAATTAGATATACATCATAATAAAGAAGCATGGTATTTAAATAGCAGCCTCATGGATTTCATATGAAATGGCTGTACTGCACAGCTGAGAGGTTCAGTAGGATTAAGGCAATTTAATTAGTGATAGCTTGAAATAGGATTTCCAGAAGCAAGTGATTTTCCTTAATGAAATCCTCCCCTCAAATATCTAGTTCAGTCACAGGTGGAATGATGAGAAGAAAACAAGAGAGTTCTTTAAGATATGCTCCAATACTGCAAATCTCTGCAAATCAACTCCAATCAACACAACTTTATTGCATGTTGAATGATTCATAGAACATCGTTGACATTCATAGAACATCGTTGACATAAGAAGTATTGAAATACTTGGTAGAAAAACAAGCTGTCGCCAAATGTGGAGTGGATCATTCATTCATTTGAAATGTGCTTTCTACATGTTCAAAGTCATGGCTTAAAGTCATGAACAAAGTATGAATAAAAGACACAGTGAAGATCTTCTGGCAGATGAAGCCTTCTCCATGAAACACAGAGGATGAAAGATTGAGTTTAGTAGGAGAGCATAATGGCTTCTATTTTTTTAAAAATATATATTTATCTAGTCTTTCTTGGAATGACTCTGTCCACCTGCCCACACCCACTGTATTCCCCACCCTCCCAGAACCCAAAAGCTGGTGCACACTTGTAGGTAGGGACTTTTCCATCTGCCCATGTCCACTAGATACTTCCATGCTTGGAGTCCAGTGCAAGATGCTTGTAGGTAGTTTTGCAGACCCCAGAACAGGCACATCCTGTGGAACCCTGCAGCAATATTCCCTGCAGAGAGGCTGGGTTCAGACTCCCAGCTTATCCGTGAGTGGAACATCTTACTAGAGGAACACAGCGGGTTCACTTCCATGAGCAGCAGCCCAAAGAAGCATCATGCCAAGGCCAGATCCAGCCAGGACTTCTGGACAAATTCCAAACGGGTTGGTCTGGACCTGAATTTCGGTAAGTGTGAAACACATAACTGCACTAGAGCTCTATACCAAAGAGCAAAGGACAGTGCTATACAAACTGAAAAAGAGAAGGAGAAAGGTGCAATCTCAGTTCCCATGTCTACCCAGAAAAAAATGCATGAGCCATTAACTTAGAAGAAAGAGGAATCACACTGCTGAAATCTCTAGATTAATAGCATCTAAAGTAAAGAAACAAATGCAGGCACATATAGAGGATCTCAGATCAGAAATAACCTCTGAAGTAAAAAAAATAAATGTCTGAATTAATAATGTCTGAAGTAAGAAAAAAAAAAAAAGCTACAGAAAAGTATAGAGGAAATGAAATCAGATTTAACATCCGAAGTAAAAAAAAAAGACACCTCTGATTTAATAGCATCTCAAGTAAATGAACAACTGCAGAAAGGCAGATAGGAAATCAGATCAGAAATAATCTCTGAAGTAAAAAAAGAAAGGATGACTATAATGAAAAAATTAATAAATACTTCTAAAGAAACATTGATAAAAAATGAGAGGACAATAGAAAAGTGATGGAATCATTGAATGAGCAATATACGAAAGAAATAGATCAGAAGAAGCAGTTTCAAAGAGATATAAAGAACAATAAAATCTCGATCACAACCTGGCAACACCATATAAATGAAAGTTAAGATAGAGTTTCTGACCTTGAAGACACAATTACAGATAGTGAAAAGGTAAGAAAGGATCTCTTAAAGAGAGCCAGGATGCAGGAAAAAATAATTCAACATCTACAAAATGATGCAAAGATGAACAATGTAAGATCAATAGGTATGAATGAGAAAGAGTCAATACAAATTATGTAAAAAGAATATAGGCAGAAGTAATAGCAGAAAACTTCCCAAATATGAGACAACAACCTGACACTGAGGTAACTGAGGTACACAGAATTCTAAATATCAACAACCCAACTAAAAACACACCCAGATATATAATAATCATGATCCTTGAAATCCATCAAAAGAAGAATAAACTCAAAGCCACTAGAGAAAAGAAACAGATTACATGTAAATTAAAACCCACCAGAATATTGGCCAATTTCTCTTCACAAACCAAGGAGACAAGAAGAGCATGGAGCAGAGTGCTTCAAATTCTCCATGAAAAGAAATTCCAGCCCAGACTACAATACTCTGAAAAACTGTCTTTTAAGTTTGACGCAGAAGTGAAATACTTCCATGACAAATAATAACTAAACAAATTAGTATTGACAAAGTCCAGCCCACACAGACTACTAGAAGATATTTTAAAGAGGGACCAAAATGACCCAAACTCCATGAATGACAAAAGAAAGAACCCACAAAATAGGGCAACCCGTTAAATACAGGAGAAAAAGAAGAAAACAATAGTATGTTAAATCCATATTGAACACAACTCAATACATTTCAATTATAATCATCAATGTAAGTGGAATTTACTCTCCAATAAAAAGAAATAGACTGGCACAGTGGATTAGGAAGCAGCAACCAACAATATACTGTATACCAGAAACACAGTTAACTCAAAAAGAAATTCATAGGCTGAAAGGATGAAAATCAATACTGTATTCCTCAGCATGTTTCTCTGGTTTATAGTATGCAACTATAGAAGATCATGTCACTCTCTCATAAACTTAGATGCAAAATCCTCAATAAAGTTCTTGCAAGTAAAATACAACAAATCATTCAGAAGATTATTCATGACCAGGAAAGACGCATCCCAGGAGTGCAAGGGTGGTTCAATATATGCAAATCTATAAATATATATCAGTAAAGCCAAATCCAAAAACCATATAGTCATCTCAGTTGATGCAGAAAAGGCTTTTGACTAAGTCCAACACTCATTCATGCTCAAAGTTCTAGAGAATAGTGGTATAGATGGACTCTACCTCAATTTGATAAAAGCCAACTATCACAATCTTATAGCAAACACAATTCTGAATAGGGAAAAACTGAAGTCTTTTACTATCAGATCTAATACAACACAAGGATGTCCTCTATCACCACTGCTATTCAGTATAGTTCTGGAATCCTTAGCTATAACCATTAGTCAAGAGAGAGAAATAAAAGGAAGAAGAACAGGTAAAGAAGAAGTTAAATTATCATTATTTGCAGACTGAGAAAATTCCATCAAGAAGCTACTAGAAATAATACACAAGTTCAGAAACATAGCGAGATACAAAGTCAATACACAAAAGTCAATAGAATTCATCTAGAGGGGCTGGGGAGATGGCTCAATAGAATAAGCACTTGCTCATCAAGTGCAAGGTCCTGAATTCAATCAGTGGTCCAGCAAAAAAAAAAAAAAAATCCTCTACACAGATAATAAACACATTTAGAGAGAAATGAAAGAAACAATCCCTTTTACAATAGCACCAAAGAAAATGAATTAAGAATTAAGCTAACTAAAGAAGTAAAAGACTATTGAATGAAAACTGCAGTACTCTGAAAAAAAGAGATGGTAGAGGATTTTAGAAGATGGAAAGACATTCCCTGATCATGGACAGGCAAAACCAACATTGTGAAGATGGCCATACTTCCTAAACTATTATACTGACTTAATGGAATCTCTATCAACATACCATCAACATACCTCATAGATCTGGAGAAATTATTTCTAAAATTTATTTGGAATGAGAAATGACCTAGAATATCAAAGACAATTATGGGCAACAAAGATAAGGGAGGAGGCATTACAATTCCTGACCTAAAGTTATACTAAAAAGTTACAGTGATAAAATCAGCAAGGTATTGGCAAAAAAAAAAAAGATCTGAGGAACAATGGAATAGGTTAGAAGACGCAGAAACAACTACAAATACACTCAGCCATCTTACATTTGACAAAGGGGCAGAACATGTTTACTGGAAGAAAGCATCTTTAACAAATGGTTTTAGAAAAATTGGCTCTCTACATACCAAAAACTAAAGCTTGACCCAGGTCTATGACCATGCACTAAACTAAAATCGAAATGGATTAAAGATCTCAATATTAAAAGAGATATACTAAATCTCCTGGAAGAGAAAATCTTGAAGATATTGGGATAGGCAAGTAGTTTACATACACAAATCAAAATGGACGTTTGACATTTGGAAGAAACCACAACTGGAACCTGCTCCAACTGGGAAGTTTTTGTACATCAAAAGAAATTAGAAACAGAGTGAAAAGATAACCCACAAGTTTTGAAAAAAAAACTAATAAATATTCAGACAAAGGTCTTCTATCTAGAATTTATAAAGAACTGAAAACCTTAGGGTCCCAAAATTTAAAGATCCAATCCAGAAATGGGCATCTGACATGAACACACACTTCTCAGAGAAAGAAATTCAATGAGCCTATAAATACAGGAAGAAATGCTCTACATTGCTAGCTATCCCATTAAAGGCAAATTCGAACAACACTTACTTACCATCTCACCCTAGAAATAATGGCTACCATAAAGAAATCATCCAACACCAAATGTTGGAGAGGCTGTGGGGAAAAAGGAACACTTCTCCAATGCTGGTGGGCATGCAGACTGGTGCAACCATTATGAAAACAGTGTGACGACTTCTTAAAAATCTAGAATTGGAATTTGCGTTCAATCCAGCTATCTCCCTACTGGGAATTTTCCCAGAAGAACTGAAGTCATCATATCATGGTGATATCTGTGTCCCTATATTTATAGCAGCACAATTTTTGTTAGCCAAATCTTGGAAACAGCCAAAATGCTCATTATCTGAAGAATTGTTGAAGAAGAGGTGATATTCTTATACAGTGGAATATTACTCAGCTATAAAGAATGATAAACTAGAAGACTTCTTATATAAGTGCATATATCTTGAAGACATACTCATAAGTGAAATAAATGAGATATACATGTGTAAATATCATATAGTCTCCTTAGTGTAAGAACTCAAAAGAAGAAATAAAAATTGAAAGGCATAACACAGCTGAATGGAAATCAAGAACTTAAGGTTAAACAACAAAGACACTGCAAGCAGAAAATATAGGAAAAATGGCAGGAGCAAACCATGCCCTATATACACAGGATATATTAGACAATGTTCCTAAGAAACTACAACAGGTTTTTCTCACTGAGGATAGCAATGTGTAACACTAAAACTAAGCTTGGCATGCCTGTCATTCTGGTATTTTTTATGTGTGCTGCTTCTAATGCAATTTCAGTTATTGTTATACACTCTCAAACAAATGGTTGTCTTAGAAGAAACCAAAAATGATATCAAAAGACAGTAAGAGATAAGGAAAAATGCCATAGGATTCATGGGCTACAGTTTTGTATATGCTTACATTTCTAAATTTCTGTGTAAAGATGAGCAACTGCTTTTATCATGTTCTATAGAGATTTATTAGAATATCAATGATTGATGGAAAACACCATTTCCAAGTTAAGTGTAAGCCTTTTGTTATTCAAAGAGACAGTGGTGTTAAGCTCAAGGGCCTACTTTATAGAGTAGTAGTACCACTATGCTTGTCGAGGGTTAAGATGTAAGTTTACAGACCAAAAATTGGAGAAAACGAAGGCTACAATGATAGTCAATATTCTGACTCGACCTCTTCCAGATCAGTGAGCAATCAGGTCATAAGTGAACCTGTGCTGTAACAGACTATAACTCAGTGGTTTTCCAAATTTTCTGTTCAAGGAGATTTTGGAGCCACAGAGGAAAGGGATGGGGGATGTATAGTGTGCCTAAGGAGTCCCACCTAGAAAGAAAATATTCCCTCAGGCTTTCACAGAGAGCAAACTGATCAAGCAATGGCCGTGACTCATCCAGATAGATGACACTGACAACAGTTCTACAAAAACCTGTACATGGATTCAACGTAAATTCTGAGGAAATTTAACTGAACTTGGGAGATATAACTTTTACATGTTTTCTTATACTGGTCTTGCTTTAACTTGCCCTTAACTACCCAGCAGAAAAGCTTAACCACGAGGCACAAAAAATAAAATCAGATTAGTATGCTGACCTGGAAATGGCTCAAGTTAACAACTTCCGACATTTCCAGCTCTGCCAATAACCCACTATGATTACGGAATATAGAACTATACACACAACTACTTTCTTTTAGTTGGATGAAAATAAACTTTTTGTACCAATAATGTTTAGAAAAATAATCATGTCTGCATCCTGTGCTCTGAATAACTACTATAAGGACAACAATATACACTGAATAAATTACTGGGAATGTACTATTAATGTGTTTTGAAACTGTCACATTGCTATTTCTTATTAAAAGTAATAAAAATAAAAATACAAAAATATTCATCTAAACATATGATACATTCCAATGACAGGGTGCCTGTATTAGTTTTCTAATATATCTTTCCATTTCCCAACCATCATTTCCCACATTGTGTATAGCATGATCATTAGGAACTAATCAAGCCTCTAAAGAGGCTTCCTTCCTTCTTAGATTTGTGTGGGCAAGAGACTATAGGCTTTGGGCTCCCATAACAAGATTGTTAGGATTAACTACTCTGTAACAAAACATAGGAAAAGATTCAAAACAGGAATAATATTCCCTTCTGGTCCTCCCTCCCAACAATTTTGTTCTTTCCACTTCTAATTATGAGAGTTGAAACAGAGAAAAATTTCATTGAATACTTCTATGTTTCTAAGAGGAAAATATAAAAGACCTGTAATAAAATACCTTCTATTTCGCCTCTGGTATTAACTTGCATTTTACCTTTCCTTATTCACACTTAAAGAAGCAAGCTTTATCAGTCATTTGACAGCTCCTTCTTTCTTCCATTTTTGATTAATAAGTCTTGTAATGTCTTAGAATCCATCTTCATGGCCCAGAAAGTTATTTTGGAGACAAAATGGACATGTGGATGAAGTAAGAAGATGTTGCTTTGAAATCACCACCTGTGAAAGGAAAGAAAAGGTGCAGGATCTGGGAAAGGGAAGAATCTCTCACTCACCAACACCCGGCTGGACCCCCTGCAGGAGAGACCTGCAGTATGTCCCAGGTGTGGCACGAGTGACTGGATCTTCATGCTCTTGTGTCTCCAAGTCCCTGAATTCAGACTTCCCTGGGAAAAGCCATAGCTGCAGGCAAGATATTTGTTCTCTGCTACCTTTGAAGAGGCCATGGATATTTGACTAGCACTTTAGAGGTTTTGTGTACAAGGAGGAGGTTATGCCAAGCCAGACTTCACACATGATGACAAATTAGATGTGGGATATGCACGGGTGGAATATGGCGTTGGGCAAGGATACTCTCTGTAGTCACAGTAACACTGGAGAAAGCTGAAAGCGGAGTGCTATGCGCTGTTATCACTTCCAGTACCTGGGATCCAGGTCTGACAGCTCTTCTGTATGGTTGTGAAATTAAAGCATCTCTTCCATTGAATGATACACAGGGAGTTAATAGATCTATGTCAATTGGATAGATCTTTACCTCACAATGCTTCCTGAACTTTCTATTGCTTTGCAGTCAAACTGCATTCCAAAGTGGCTCATCTTATGGTTCTAATTCCTGTAAATATGGCCCCTGAAGCTAGAATGTGCAAGTCTGCACTGACCAGTCATCTCTCTCCAATATTTCCAAACACATGATAGCATGACAGCCTAGGTCAGATGCCTCAACTCATTATTTATTTTTCATTTTTCATTTTTTGATTTTTTATTATTAATTTGTTTGTTACAGGGTTTCTTTCACTGCATAGCTTGGGGTTATAGTGGTTCTCCAGTCTCACCTTCTCAAGTGCAGGGATTGCAGGTGGGTGCCCCCATGCTCAGTTTCAGTGGCCAACATGGTGGCATAGCGGGTTGTGTCAGGGGTGGAACCTGAGTCCTTGAGCTTGCCAGGCAGTTGTTTACACTGCGGAACTATCTCCCCAGCCCTATCTTGCATTTTTTTAACTTACCATTTTCATTATTAACATTAGCACTCTATTTACTTGTAAGATATGTCATATACATATAACAACTCATCAGTTAAGTGAGCATGTTGTACTGCAAATATGTAGTAATAAAACAAAATACTTGAGGGGGTGAGAAAATATAAATGTTTAAATAAATGATAAAGTAAATATTAACTATCCCCATAGAAATGTATGGAGGTCATCATTTTTTCTTTTATAGCTATTCTTGAAAGGTTTAATATTTATCATGATTGTTTTGTTTTGTAGCTAGTTGTCCCCCCAAAGCCTCATGCAGCCTGGGGGCAGCCTTTGAGAGGCTGATTGCTTCCAAGTTCTATGCTAGGATGAAGGGTGTGAGTGCTACACTTCCACAAGTGGGTGTTAGCTTATACAATCTAAAAAAAGGGAAGGGCTTGCTCTCTTGTTCCTCCCTTTTTGCTCTTGCTGCTTCTGATGTTTTCTGCTGTCAGGAGTTGTTGCTCTATGCTATGTGCGCCTCTGCAAAGTATGGACTGAAGCCTCCACAAACTATGAGTCAAGTAAACCTTTCCTTTCTTCATTGTGGGTGTCCAGGAATTTGTTCCAGTGTCCAGAGAAAAGTAACCAAGACAATGGCCAATTACAATTCCTTTGGAGGATCAAAATTATGTATGTTTGATATATTTTGTATATAATTACTTGCATTATTACATTTATATTTATTATTGTTGTATGTTATGTTTTACACAACTCCTTTTACTTTATCTTCATATTAAATGTAATATTCACCTGAATATACCATATTTTCAACTACATAATATAAAATATGCACAAATATCTATGTAACATCTAATACTAAATGTAATCTGGGGTTTTATAAATGACATACATTCAACAAGATGTAATTTTTTCATACTTATCATTTTTAATGAAAATATTTCTGTTTACTCAATATTATTAAATTTATATAGTAAGAACTATCCATAACACCCAAAACTAAACTTTTAACATAGTTTTATTGTTTTGTTATTTATTTTTTGCCTGTGACTCTTCAATATCTGGCTGTTACTAGGGTGACATTATAACTTCATCAGGCTTCATCAGGCTTCATGAAGACAGGCACATCATCCCATATCCCCCAGAAAAGAGATGTGTAGCATTCATGATGCTTCTGCTCATCAACAAATGTCAAAAACTGTGTGATTTCGGTCTTGAAAAATTTAAATGGAAAGTCTGAACCAAGTTCACAGTTTCTGTAAGGTCATTCATAGTGGTTTTGTTCTAGAGAGCTTTTGAATAGAAAACATAATTTTAAAAGTATATTTTCAGCAAATACTGGAATGTATAGAAATTTCTGGAGGGAAAATCTTTAAAACAAAACAAAATAAAATCTTTGTTTTCATGAGAGGGAGACAGTTGTCTGCAGATACTCAGTACAAAATTCCTTCACACTGCACTTCACTGGAATTATTCCTTTATAAATGGAACATGTAACGCTAACTGAAACTTGTATGTTTACACATGAAATATTTCTTTTATGGCCGGCTCAGCCTGCCCTGAGGGCAGGGCTGGCACAGCATGTGGTGCCGGCGATCTAACCGTGGTCCCTGAAGCCACCCAAGCTTTCCTAAGCAGGCGCTTTAGACCACTGAGCCATCCTGCCGGGCTTACACATGAAATATTTCTTATTTTATTTTTATTTATTTATTTACTTGTGTTTTAGGGAAAGGTCTACAGGATATTCAGAGTCTCATTACTAGATCGAACTCGTAGTGATCAATCTGTTTACAACCTCCCAAGGTGTGGGTCACCATGCTCAATCTCAATGGCTGTTTCAGTGTGCCGTGGGGGAGAGACTGGCAAAACTGGACCATGGAACAACTAAAGAGTTTCATGTGAAAGCCAATCCTGCACAGTATATTAAAAAATATTTTAGAGAGGGACCAAAATGACTCAAACTCAAGAAATGAGAACAGCAAGATCCCACCAAGTAGGATACTCAATTAAACATAGGAGCAAAAGGTGTATACAGGTATAAACAGTCCTAAGAAAAAGTCATGTGAATCATAGGTCAATACATTTCAATTATAACCATCAATGTAAATGGACTCAATTCTGCAATTAAAAGAAGTAGACTGGCAAAATGGATAAGGAAGCAAAATCCAACAATATGCTGTATACAAGAAATGTACTTAACTCATAAAAAACAAAACAAAACAACAACAACAACAACAACAAAACCTCATAGGCTAAAAGTTAAAGGATGGAAAACAACACTACATGCTCCAGCACTTAAAAAAAAAAAAAAAAAAAAAAAAAAAAAAAAAAAAAAAAAAAAAAAAAAAAAAAAAAAAAAAAAAAAAAAAAAAAAAAAAAAAAAAAAAAAAAAAAAAAAAAAAAAAAAAAAAAAAAAGAGCCGAGGTAGCAATTTTGTTTGCAGACAATCTAAACTTCAAACAAGATTGATCAAATGTAATAAAGAAGGCCACTACATATTGGTTAGGGGAAAAATTCAAGATTGATGAGGTAACACTCATAAATATGTATGCACCCAACACTGGATCAGCAAGTTATATAAGGCAAACCTGAATGAACATGAAAAAGCTAATATCCAATATCACAATCTTAACAGGAAACCTTAACACCCTTTTATCTGAAAAAGATAAGTCAAGTAGACAAAAAATTAGCAAAGGAGTAGCAGAACTGAACCAGAGCATGGAACAACTGGAATTAGTGGACATACACAAAGTATTCCACCCAACCACTTCTGAATATACATTTTTTCAGCCGTACATGGGACATCTTCTAATGTAGACCACATATTGGTGCATAAGTCATGCTTAAGTATATGCAAGAAAGTAGAAAATATCCTATGCCTATTATCTGACCACAGTGCAATGAAACTGGAAATAAATGACAACAGAAACTACAAATAAGGGGCTGGGGGGATAGCTGCACGGCACAAATTCGTGCATGGCAAGTGCAAGGTCATGAGTTTGAACCCTGGTCCCACAAAATTAAAAAAAAAAAAAAAAAAAAAAAAAAAAAAAAAAAAAAAAAAGAAACTACAAAATGGGCCAGGGAGATAGCTCCATGGTACAAGTACCTGCCTGGCAAGTGCAAGGTTGTGAGTTTGAACCCCAGTCCTGCCAAAATCAAAACAAACAAAAACAAACAAACAAAAAAAAAAACACAAGAACTCCAGAAATACATGGAAATCAACAACACTCTTCTCAACAACCAGTGGATTACAGATGAAATGAAACAATATCTAGAATTTAATGAACATTCAAACACAACCTACCAGAATTTGTGGGATGCAAAAAATGCAGCTCTTAAAAGGAAGTTTATAGATCTGAACTCAAGCATTAAGAAAACAGAATGCAAACACATAAATACTCTCATGGAGCATCTAAACCAACTGAAATTGAAGAACAAACAAACTCCAAAGCCCAAAGATGGGAGGAAATTATAAAGAATGGAGCAGAAATTAATTCAATTGAGATAAAGAAAATAATACAAAGAATTAATGAATCAAAAATTGCTTCTTTGAAAGATTAAACAAAATTGATAAGCCCCTAGATAACCTCATCAAAAGGAGGAAAGAAAGGACTCAAATTCAAGAAATAAGGAATGAAAGTGTTGAAGCTACTACAGACCCAGCAGAGATGTAAAGGATCATAAATAGCTTCTTTAAGAATCTTTACTCTCACAGAATTGAATACACAAATAAAATGGAAAGATTTCTAAAAAATTGCAAATTGCCCAAGCTGAATTAAGAAGATATAAGAACTTTGAAAAAGCCAAAATGGCTCATGAAATACGAAATGTAATACAAATCCTACCGACAAAGAAAAGCCCAATACCTGATGGATTCACCACTGAATTCTACAAGAAATTTATAGAAGACATAATCCCAACATTCCTCAAACTCTTCAATGAAATAAAAAATGAAGCAATCCTTCCAAAATCATTCTTAGAGGCAAGTATTACAATGATAGCAAAACAAGAGAGAGATGCAACTAAAAAAGAAAACTATAGACCAATTTCTTTCATGAACATAGATGCAAATATCCTCAATAAAATCCTTGCCACTAGAGTACAACAAATCATCAGGAAGTTAATACACCATGACCAGGTAGGATTCATCTCAGGGATGCAAGGATGGTTAGATATATGCCCATGTATAAACACAATAAGCTACATTAACAGAGATAAAACCAAAAATCACATGATTGTCTCAGTTGATGCAGAAAAGGTCTTTGACAAAGTCAAACGCTCAGTCATGTTCAAAGTTCTACAGAAAATTGGAACAGAGCGCCCCTACTTCAACCTGACATAATCCATTTATGACAATCCAACAGCTAACATAATTCTAAATGGGGAAAAACTGAAGTCTTTTCCTCTCAGATCTGATACAAGGCAAGATCTATCACTACTCCTATTCCATATAGTTCTGGAATCATAAGCTATAGCCATTAGACAAGGGAGAGAAATAAAATGAATAAGAATAGGTAAAGAAGGAGTTATCATTATTTACTTATGACATGATAATCTACTTGTAAGACCCAAAAAACTCCACCAAAGAGCTACTAGAATTAATACAGAAATTCAGTAGCACAAAACGGTACAAAGACAACACTCAAAGGTCAGTAGCATTCCTCTACACATATAAGAAACACACTGAGTGAGAAATTGGAGAAACAATAGTTTTTACAATCACAATGAAGAAAATAAAATAATTAGAAATTAACCTAACTAAAGAAGTAAAAGACCTTTTCAGTTAAAACCATAGTAGTCTGAAGAAAAGAGATCTTAGAGGATTTCAGAAAATGAAAATATATTCCATGCTCCTGGATAGGAAGAAACAACACTGTGAAGATGGCCACACTTGTCAAATTGTTACAAATATTTAATTCAATTCCTATCAAAATACCATCAATATATGGCACAGACCTGGAGAAATCATTCCTAAAATTTATTTGGAATGAAAAGAGAGCAGGAATTGCAAAGATAAATCTGATCAACAAGAGTGAGGCAGGAAGCATTACAATTCCTGACCTAAAGTTATACTACAAAGCTACAGTAATAAAATCAGCATGGTATTGGCAAAAAGAAATAGACCTAAGGATCAATGGAATAGATTAGAAGATGCCCAGGAAAATGCAAACACAGTCAGCCACCTTATCTTTGACAAATGTGTCCAACATGCATGAGAGATAGTTAGCCTTTTTAACAAATGGTGCTGGAAAAATTGGCTCTCTATATGCCAAAAATTAAAAGTTAACCGAAGTCTATCACCATGCACTAAACTAAAGTTGAAATGGATTAAAGATCTAAGTATTAAAAGAGAAACCTTACATCTCCTGGAAAAGAGAGTGGGAGAAAATCTTGAAGACATCAGAGTAGGCAAAAAGTTCATGGACAAAAATCATAATGCACGTTTAACACTTGAAAGCATCAACAAATGGGAACTCCTCTGGCTAAGGAGTTTTTGCACGTCAAAAGAAATAACTAACAGAGTGAAAAGACAAACCATAAATTTCAAAAAGATATTAACTAATAAGTATTCAGACAAAGGTCTTCTATCTAGAATTTATAAAGAACTAAAAGCCATTACACTCCCAAAATTCAAAGACCCAATCCAGAAATGGGCATCTGAGATATACACATACTTCTCAGGAAAGAAATTGAGCAAGCATATCTGTTCATGAAGAAATGCTCCACATGGCTAGCTATCCTGAAAATGCAAATTAAAACACACTTAGATACCATCTCACTCCAGAAATAATGGCTATCATAAAGAAATCAACCAACAACAAACATTGGAGAGGCTGTGGGAATTAAGGAACCCTTCCCCACTGCCGGTCGGAATACAGACTGATGCAACCATTATGGAAAGCAGTGTGGAGTATTCTTAAAAATCTAGACCTGGAAATCCCCTTCAATCCAGCTATCCCCCTACTTGGAATTTTCCCAGAAAAACTGAAGACATCATAGCATCGGTGGACCTATGTTTATAGCAGCCCAATTTGTAATAGCTAAACCTTTGAAACAACCAAAATGCCCATCTTTTGAAGAATGGTTGAAAAGATGTTGCATTTTTATACAATAGAATATTACTCAGTTATAAAGAATGATAAACTGGAAAATGTCATATGTAAGTGGATGTACATTGAATATATACTCATAAGTGAAATAAATCAGACCTACATGTGTAAATATCATATAGTCTACTATGTGTAAGAACACTAAAAAGAAATAAAAATGGAAGGGCATAACACAGGTGAATGGAAATTAAATGCATTATGGACTAAACAACGAAGTGACTGGAAGCAGAAAAGGAAACATAGCAGGAACAAAGACATGCACTATGTACACAGGATGAATCAGACATTGTTCCTGAGAGCCTTTAAAACGTTTTTCACATTAATGATACCAATGTGCAACGCTAAAGATATGCTTGGAATGTCTGCCATTCTGGTCTTTTAGATGTGTACTGCTTCTAATGTAAATTCAGTTATTGCTATACTCTCTCTCAAGTAAATGTTTGGCTAACAAACAAACAAACAAAAGGATGTTGCTTGCTAGTAAGATACTAGGCAAAATGCCATAGGCTTGACAGGCTACAATTTTTACATCCTTGGATTTCTTAATATCTGTATAAAAATGGGTAACTGCTTTAGTCACATTCTATAGAGATTTATTAGAATATCAATGACTGATGGAAAATACTAATTTCTAGCTAAGTCTAACATGTTTCATATTAAAAAAGACAGTGATGTTAAGAAAAATTACCTATGTTATAGAGTAATAGAATCATAAAGCTTTTCTGCTGGAGGGTTGACAATCTAAGTTAATAGACCAGAAATTGGAGAAAAAGAAGGACTACAAGGATAGCCAACATTTTGGCTCTAGCCCTTCAAGGTCAGTGAGGAGTCAGGACAAAAGAGAAACTGTGTGGTAACATCCCATAACTCAGTGGTGTTCCTAATTTTCTGGTCAAGGAGATTATGGGACCTCAGAGAAAAGAGATAAATGAAGTATGGTGTGTCTAAGGAGAGTCACTAAGAGAATAAAATGTATTCTCAGGCTTTCTTAGAAACCAAACTGGTCAAGCAATGGCCGTGACTTATCCCGATGGCTGACACTGACAACAGTTCTACAAAGCACTGCATATGGTTCCAACGTCAATTGTGAGGGGATTTGACCTTGGAGGATACAAAAGATGAATGTTTTATTATACAGGTCTTGCTTTAACTTGCTCTTGATCACCCAGCAGAAAAGTTTAGTTATGAGGCATAAAATGCAGAGCTAGATTAGTATGATGAGCTGTAAGAGGCTTAAGTTAATAGTCTCCAACATTGCTGGTCTCACCGGAAACCCAATTCAAATAAGGAACTTTGAACTCTCAGTTCAAAGAGAAGAAACTTCTTTTTTTTTTTTTTTCTTTCCTTACCAGAAAATTTATCATGTCTACACCCTGTGCTCTATATAGCTACTATGAGGACAATATTATTTTGAATGTACTACTAACGTGTTTTGAATCTATCACTTGTTATATCTTATTACAAGTAATAAAAAATGAAAAAAAAAAAAAGAAAAGTAAAGGATTGTTATATTACATGTTGTCAAATTTATTGCTCAGATTAGAGCCAACAAGACATAGGCATGGAAGACTCACCAAACAATTACACATTAACTCTGGTATTCAATAAACTTTAATTTTTTCACTTGACACACCTTTATGAGCTCTCATGAAAGATTGTAGTAATATAGGTATTCTTCATTAACTTTGGTATAATGAAGTCTCTTCCCTATGGGAAGTCATGTCTTCTACTATGTTAAGTATTTTTACATTATTTCATGCCTCCATTTTTGTTTGTAGTAACTATTCACTTTGTTCTTGTTCATTTATATTGTTTTTTTTTTTTTTTTAATTTTATTTTATTGCCGGGCGTGGTGGCGCACACCTATAATCCCAGCACTCGGGAGGCTGAGGCAGGAGGATTGGTACAAGTTCGAGACCAGCCTGGGCTACAAAAGTGAGCTCAAGGCCAGCCTGAACTGCATAGCGAGACCCTGTCTCAAAAAGACAAATAAATAAGTAAGTAAGTAAATAAATAAATAAATAAATAAATTTTATTTTATTTCATTTATTTATTTCAGAACCTTTGTTTGTTTATTGACTCATTTTTATGGCCAGCTCAGCCTGCCCCGAAGGCAGGGCTGGTGCAGCATGTGGTGCTGGGGATCCAACTGTGGTCCCTGGAGCTGCCCAAGCTTTCCCAAGCAGGCGCTTTAGACCACTGAGCCATCCCGCCGGGCCCCTATATTGTTTTAGACAGGGTCTTGCTATTTAGTTCTGACTGGCTTTGAGCTTTGTAGTGTCGGCTGCCCTCATACTCACAGCAATCCCTCTGCTTCAGGCTTCCAAATGCTTACATCACAGGGATGTGGCATTACTCCAGCACCCAGTAGGTTTTCATATTTGTTGGAAAATTGCAGTGAAAAAGTACATGACCAGTCTGTAAGAAACAGGCATTGTGCTTTAAAGTTTGTTGTCTGTAGTAGCTTTCTGTAGTCAAAAATTACTCATGCAAATCAACGTAAAAGAAGATAAATGTGTTCTGGTTCAGGATTTCAGACAACTTAGTTTCTGAGTGCACAGCTCCACTGCTTTGGGTTGTGGTGTCAAAGTTGGATAATGGGGCCAGTGTTCTGTCATCTTTCTGACTCAGGAGCCTAGGGGTGAGGCTTGTTGTCTCAGAACCACTTAAAAGAGTGAGCTCAGGGTCCTGAGGCCGTCCACGGCTTGCTCCCTTCCGGAAAGCTTCTTCTCTTCCCATTACTGCCAATAGCAAGATTCTGGCACATGGCCTTCAGGGAACATTCAAGACTGAAACCATGACACTTCTTTTCTGAAACATGCACTCCTATCTTCTAATCTTACAATTTTGAGAAGAACATCTGAAATTTTTTATATCTTCTATTTATTTGTGTATTTGGTACAAGATCTCATGACTCAGCTCACACTCATAGTGATCCTCCTGTGTTAGCCTTCCCAGAGCTGGGATTAGGGGTATATGTCACCATGTCTGATACTGGTGGTCAGCTCAGTGTAGAGATGGCGCAGCATGTAGTACTGGTGATCAAACCTGGCCCTTGAGTTTGCCAGGCAGGCTCTTCAACCGTCCAACTATCTTCCATGCCCCATCTGAAACTTACTTGATGTTTGATTTACATTACTCTTTTCTGTGTTTCACTTCTCAGTTTTTGTATCTCTTTGTTCACATTGGTTACTTTCATGTGAAAGTGCTTGCTTTAGTTGTAGAAGGCTAATTGGCTAGTAAATTCTTATGAAAGAGAGATACTAGAACAGTCGATTGAAGGTGGAATTTCGCAGCTGCCTGTACTCATTAGTTTCAAATGCAATGGGCTTTATCAAAAGAGAAGCTGTAGACCTCAGTGTCTAAGATTATTTCTTTGTATTAATTTGCCCAGAGGAAAAAGGTTGAATTCGGGAGTCAAGTAGGACAAGACTGTGAATCTCACATTATGTGGCCATTTGCTTGCTTTGCCCACTTGTGCTGCATTGGTCTATTACTGTCAGTGGTTTCCTAGTATCTTTCAGATACCTATCTTCTAGCAATAGGAGATGTTCATTCTTTATTGGAGTTACTCTGTATTCCTCAAGAAGCAAACAATAAGGTGGGATTAAACATGCAAAGTTTTTATTAAAGGAAAGCTATGTGTCAGACAAAATGAGGAGGGATTGGAAAGGCTTTATACACTCTGCTGTTTGGTGTAGGCGAAAGGAGAGAAGGTTGACTGGAAGCATGTCCTAAGATGACAGGACGCCTGGCCACAGCTGGGTATCCTTGAGTCAAATGAGCATCAGATCAATCTGCTGTGCAAAAAAACCCACCTGCCTTCCTTTGGCTCTTTTTATATTAAAGAAAAAAAAGGTCATAAAAGAAATACTCTGATGTCCCCCGAGTGGCATGGAAGCAGTTGCCCATACTTCTAATGTCTAACACTGATATACATCTTGGAAATAAAGCAGGAAGCACACTTCAGGCTATGTCACTTTAAGCAAAAACTATCATGTGACTTCATTTCCATATTGCTACTAAAGCAAGCTAATTCCTCAGTATCGCCCCCCCCCCTTTTTTTTCTTTCTAGCATGCAAGAAAAAAAAAATCAAACAATCTGTTAATGAGCGCTTGGTGAAGTGTAATGAATACAGTCTAATTCACTAATTGAGGCTCATTCCACAACTCTCCCCTAATAAGCATCTTAATATGCTTAACTGCGAGTGTCCAAAATAGTTATTGAGATGTGTGGAATTTCTCATTCTGTATGTGAAAATTTTGATAATGTTGCAGTTTGATTAATTGAGAGAACATGTTGCACTAGCAATGAAGAAAATATAAAAGCACGCAATGAATACAATTGCATCTAAAACAAACTAATTGGCAACTGAAGCGATTTTGTAATGACTTTTATTACAGTGTGACACTGATTGTAGTTTCTTGTGGAAGCCAAATGAACCTGATACTGAAAATTTTCCTAATTAAATTCTTTAGGATATAACAAATATACTAGTCAATATGTATTTACTTACAAACAAAAGGGAAAATCATCGTTTTTGGTTTTATCAAAATTTACTTGACCAAGCATTTTAATTATTAATGTTCAAACACAGTCTTACTACTCAGTATATTAACACTCTACTTTATCTTTCCCCCTCTCTCTCTTATCTGCTTCTTTTTTGAGAGCTTCAGTCTCACAGGCAAATAACTTGTTAAAACATTTTTCCTCTACCATTTCCCCAGGGAGCTGTAGTTAGATTGATCTAATTTTAGTTTGAAAAATAGTCTAGTATTTCTTAGAAAGATTTTCTCAAAGTTTTTATATGGTTCGGACATTGTGGGATGAATATTCTTCAGAGGAACAGTTACTTTCCCCTTATTGCTAGAATAAATACTCAGCACAAAATTAAGGAATGGAAGGTTTATCTGGCTTATAGTTTGTGGAAGTTTCAACCCGTGCTTTGCTGACTCTAAGGTAGAGTGGCACCTGGCAAAGAGCAGCCATTCGTGGCACTGGAAAGCAGCAAAGAGTAAATACATAATGGAGAAATAGCAGCAGAGGGGCAGCAGAGAGCAAGTCTTTCTCCCTTATGTTGCTTTCTGTCTATTCTCCCCAAGCTGAGTATAGCACTCACATCATCCAGAATCCCAGCAATATTTATATCCATAATATCAGGACTGAATCATGAATTAGTCACAAACTATAGAAGTCATTCCAATGACTGTATGAGGCTTTGGAGGGGGAACCTAGATACAGACCATAACATCTTCCTTAAGTATAGGGTGTACAGTTTTACACAGAAAAGACCTAGCACTAATTTGTATGCCCACCAAGATGTTGTGTGTTCAGGTTGTCAGCTCCACTACAGCAGACTGATGGAAAGAAAAGCTTGAGAAATGTAAAGACATAAAAGAAAAATACATCATTTTCACTCACGGGTGAAGGCAAAACATCTGAGGACGCACAACTCTGTTGTCAGTGAGCAAACACCATGTTCTGGACATAATACTAAGAGATGGTTAGTGTTAGATCCAGCATTTGGGTCTTCATTTCTCTATTACTGATATTAAGACTGAAAAATCAACTGGTTAAGATCTCCAGTGTTTGGAGAGTTTATTGCTAGGTACTTACTGTAGGTATATTTATAATCAAAGCCACAAGGTTTGACGTGGAATTCTTTCATTAAAAAAAAAAAAAATCATGGCCTTTCTGAGAGAGGAAAAAGTGAAACAACAAGAGGTGCACTACCCACGGGAGGTGAGAGCAACAGTTACCACAACCTCATACATCTTCAATTCTTAATGCGGTTCTGTACGTATATTTTATTTCTATTTAGTAGATAAAGAAACAATAGCTCCACATTTTTAATAAACCCACCCAAAGTGCTCATTGGAAGAAAGGGGGCCCAACCAGAGGAGGCTTAATTTAGGAGCTTGTATTCTCAGTCAGAAATTATTTTGTGGCTGGGCTTCTCAGAGTGTAGTCCCAGCCAGTGTCAGCTGCATCTGGGAATTTGTTACAAGTGTAAATCCGCAGATGCAACTGCAGAGTCAGAGGTGAGATCCAGGCATCTGATAGCTTAGTGGATTTTCAAGGCTGAAAAGCTCTCTTCTACACCATGCTCATTTCTTGGCTCTTGCCCATGGTTGCTTCACCTTAGCATCAGATAATGAAGCCCTTAGATGTCCAGATATAGGCTAACTCTTGTCTCTAGGGAAACATCTTTCCATTGACACAGGCAGGGCTTGATTTGGCTCCTTGGGGAAAGCCCATTTTGCCAACAAATAACAATGATCTCAAACTTCCATAATGACTCCTATCAATCACATTAACAGCCTCAGCAAAAGTTTATCTTGGTAAATGATCTGCCTCAGCCACTTCTCCCTGTGACCCACACATTTGGAGACAGTGGTTGCAAATGTGTGATTACAGCAACTGGAGGGGAGTGATTAACAGAAAAGCAATCATCCTCTGAGCTGAGGATGAGGAAGAGGTCACTGGGGCTAGATGTGGCTTTTTACAGACTCTGCAGTGTTCTCAAGCACCATACGTAGCCTGCAAGCAAGTCCAGGAACAATACTGTACTCATGGATTCCATGACTCTAATTCACTCAACAAATAGAAAATGTGCAGGTATATGCACCTTGGCACTTTAAGTACTTTCAAGTACATTTGTACCTTTGCAAGTGCATTTGTGATTGTGTGATAGTGAATGGTGAGAGTAGTGTAGAAGTAGGAGCCAATACCAAGGTCCCCAGAGCAGTCTCGTCAACACATCCTGGCATAGCAGAAAAACCACGGGAGACTGCATAGTATCATGTCATGTGCCTACCGGCATAATGCTCAGGGACGCTGAAGCGGGAGAGTGTCAGGTTGGATCTCATTCTGGGAAATTAGTATTGTAGCACTGTCTTGCCTCAAAATTTAAAAAGCAAAAATTCATCAAATATCAGCTGAAGATTGAGTCCAGTGATAAAGCCTTGAGTTCAGTCCAGAGCACAGTACATGGCAAAAACTGGCTAATAGGTTAATTTTAAAAGTTAAAAATGTTAAGGAATGTAAGATAAAAGAAAGGTGAAAGACTGTGTCAGCATCTCCACTTGAGATGTTCATATATTCTTTCATGATCAAGAATAAATTACTAGGTCTACTTTACTTGCTGTTTATTCATCTAGAAAATTAGACTCAGGATATCTACTTCACTGAGGTGTGATGATTATGTAAACTATTTGTAAAATATAGGCTTCAATTTGATTTCTTTTCCTTACCTGTGTTCCTTTCTTGTTGAAGTCACAAGATAAATACCTTTATAATTTGATTAATAAGATTTATAGCTTCAAATATGTGCTTCGAATATGTGTTAAATAAAAAGAACTAAAATTTCACATGTCTGAAATCTAGATGCTACTGGGAGGTAAATTTTTCCCTTGACTTTCTGCTATGGATACAAGATGGGACATTTATAAATACTTTGTTGTTAATACAGGGAATAGAAGCATTTTTTTATTAGTCAAAATAAGTGTCATAATTTAGACGGAGTTCAAAAGTCAGTTCTGTTCAGAGCTAAACCTTGAAAAACAGTGTTGATAGTCTGGAAAAATTAAAACATAATTTTAACTTATGAGTATATCTCCAGACCTATATGTGTAAATATTGTAAAGTCTCCCAAGTGTAAGAACGTAAAAGAAGAAATAAAAATTCAAAGGCACAACACAACTGAATGGAAATAAAGAACTTTCACAGAGAACAAACTAGTCAAGCAATGGCCATACCTCATCCAGGTGGATGAGGCAGGTCTACAAGGCACTATTCATGATTTCAAGGTAAATACTGAGGGGATTTGACTGACCTTGGGAGTTACAAAAGTTACATGTTTCGTTACATAGGTCTTGCTTTAACTTCCCTTAATCAGCCCACAGAAAAGTTTAACCATGAGGCATAAAAAGTAGAGCTAGATTGGTATGTTGAACTATAAAAGACTTAAATCAACAGCTTCCAACATTTCCAGTTCTGCCAATAACCCACTACAGTTAAGGAATATTGGACTATGCATAGAACTACTTTCTCTTAGTTCAATGAGAAGAAATTTTTGACCAATAATTTTTTTTTCTTAAATTTTATTTATTTTTTTCTTGTTTCAGAACCTTTGTTTGTGTATTTGCTCATTTTTTTGGCTGGCTCAGCCCACCCCGAAGGCAGGGCTCGTGCAGTATGTGGTGCCGGGGATCGAACCGCGGTCCCTGAAGCCGCCCAAGCTTTCCCAAGCAGGCTCTGAGCAACCCCGCCGGGCCCCTTTAGTTGTTTTTTTTTTTTTTTTTTTTTTAGAA
>PVJA010024615.1:0-31651 GCA_004027025.1 Myocastor coypus | reverse complement strand
GGCGGTATTTCTGCCGGAGTCACCCTTATTTTATGTAATGACACCCCGAAGTCCAAGAGTGGTGATGCCAGCAATTCCAGCAGGCCAAGGAGACACCACCTGGTGCTTCTGTTATTTGAGAAGATGACGGCTTTCCATTTAGATGTTTTATTTATTTTTTTGGATTTGTTTATTTTTTAAAGGAGTAAAAATTAGAATTAAAACAGAAAAAAACTACAAGTGATACAGATTTTCACTTAACAAATATGCATTTCACAGTATTTGTTGTAATACATAGTGCTGTTTTCCAACCAGTTATTCATATTGCCAGTTATATCATGTAAAATTGGAGGAAGAAAAAAGAAAGAAATATATAAGAAATGAAAAAGAGAGAAAGTACAATCAATTAAAAAGGGAGACAAAGCAAATGAAAGCATTAGCTGGTCCTTTCCACAGGCCAGCAGAAACACACGGTACGGTTGTCCAACGCACCCTGCTTACATACATAGACAGATCTCTCTCCCCTACTTCCTCTCCTGTCCTTCTCCTTAACTCACTAACTCCTCCCTTTTGAGTGAGTGTATTCCCTTTTCCTACTGCACCCTTAAGGTTCCATTTTTCTCTTCTAGGTTCTCACATTAAGGATACAATACAGTGTTCGCACATGCAGCTTTGATTTATTTCACATAAGAGTATGTTCCCTAGGGGCCAGCAAGATAGCTCAGTGGTCTAAAGCGCCTGCTTAGGAAAGCTTAGGCAACCACAGAGACCTTGGTTCGATCCCCAGCACCACATGCTGTGTCAGCCCCACCCCCAGGGCAGGCTAAGCTGGCCATAACATAAATAATAATAATAATAATAATAATAATAATAATAATAATAATAAAGTTTTTTTAAAGAGTATGTTCCCTATTGCATCCATTTACTGACAAAAGACTCAAATTTATCCTGTTTTATAGCTGAATAATTCTCCATTGTATAAAAATACCACATCTTCCTTATCCATTCCTCAGTTGATAGGCATCTGGGTTGTTTCCAGGATCTAGCTATGGCAAATTACACTGCTATAAATGTGGGTGCACATGTATCACTGTGGTATGAGGTTTTCCTTCTGGTAAAATGCTGAGGAGGGGGAACAGCTGGCTTGAATGGGATCCCCAATCCTAGCTTGTTACGGAATCTCCACACAAATTTCCATGGTGGCTGCACCAGTCTGCATTCCCACCAGCAGTGCAGAAGGGTTCCCTTTTCTCGAGCCTCTTCAGCATTTGTTACTGACTGACTTCTTTTTTTTTTAATTTTTTTTTCTTGTTTCAGAACTTTTGTTTGTTTATTTATTTTTGTGGCCAGCTCAGCCCGCCCTGAGGGCAGGGCTGACACAGCATGTGGTGCCGGGAATCGAACTGCGGTCCCCGCAGCCGCCTGCAGGCGCTTTAGACCACTGAGCCATCCCGCCGGGTCCTCTGACTGACTTCTTGATGTTAGTCATTCTTTCAGGGGTGCAATAGAATCTCAGTGTTGTTTTAATTTACATTTTTCAAATGACCAATGACACTGAACATTTTTTTCATAGATTTACTTGTTCTTCCTCTGAGAAGTTTATATTCATCTCAGATACCCACTGCTGGATTGGCTCTTTGAATTTGGGGGGCCTGATTTTTTAAAATTCTCTGTGTGTTCAAGATAGAAGGCCTTTGTCAGAAGGACAGTTGGTGATAATTTTTCCCCAATTTCTTGGTTTTCTTTTTACTCTGTTGGAGATTTAATCTGAAGTGTAGAAAGATGAGATCCCAGTTTTGTTTTGTTTTGTTTTGTTTTGGTACTGGAGATTGAAGTCAGGACCCTGCGCTTTCCAGGCAAGTGCTTATTCTACTGAGCTATCTCCCAGGCCCCAATGAGATCCTAGTTTTTGATTCTTTAAAGTATTTTCCATGCAGTTTGGTTTTTGTTCATGAACTCTCTAACTACCCCTGTGTCTTTAAGATTTCTACCTACATTTTCTTCCAGAAGATTTAATGTTTCTGCTTTAATATTTAAATTTTTGATGGTAGGAAAGCTCTCAATTTTTTTGTCTTTTTGAGACAGGGTCTCGCTGTACAGTTCAGGCTGGCCTTGAGCTCAGTATTGTAGCCCAGGCTGGTCTCGAACTCTCACCGATCCTCCTGCCTCAGCCTCCCAAGTGCTGGGATTACAGGAGTGAGCCACCACGCCCGGCTAAAGCTCTCAATTTAATAAGAGAACAGATCTTATGCTAAGTTTGCTAAGCTGTAGTAAGAACAAAATCTTTATCCATGAAGCCAAAAGAAGAAACTCTTGTTCCTTTCTATTGCTGCACTTTAGGCTCCAAATACCATGGCCACAGTGTTTGTTATGCTTGGGTGGGCCAGGAAGGGCAGATGAGTGATCGAGGCAGATGCCACCTGTGGCCTCAGACATTATGAGGGCCTGGAGCTGGCAACACAGCAGGGCTGTTTCGTTATCATGCTTTCAGAGGACCTAGTCAGTCCAACAACCTGGAGAAGCCCATGATTATATGGGAAGCAACAAGTGTGGTCTTTTCTATCAAACAGGAGAGACTCCATCCTGGATCATAGTCCATCCTAGTAGCCCTTCCTTAATACACAAAGTCACAGAAAATGCCCACCTAGTTCCAATCCCGGGAACACAGCTACAAAGCAGAGTTTATCACGGGTCAACAGTTTTCTGTTCCACACATCCCATCTGCTCTGCTCTCCCTCGCCCTCAGCAGCCCTTCAGAGATTCCCCTCTTGCCTTCTGAGTTAGCCAATCAGGACAGATTGTGAACCTCCAAACCAGTCAATGGGAAAGAGGTCAGCTGCTCTTTCTGTGTTAGGGAGAAAAGGGGCCATTCTCCTTTGTCCTGTGAGCCTGATACCTCAAGTTGGTGCCCTTTTACAAAATAAAAGGCCTTGTTGAGATTTTCTGGTGTCTGAATGCTTCATTATTTGCACTGACATATTGAGTCTGGGAGCTCATTTCCATCAATTAGAAAGCTTGAATTGAAGGATGTCTTCTGGAACAGACCTGGGAAGGAGGAGGATCTCTGGACAAACACCATGGCAGGGCTGGATCTAGGAAAGATCTAGAAGATGTTACTGTTGGTGTAGATTTTTAAAAATTTTCTTGGGGCTGGTGGGATGGCTCAGTGGTCTAAAGCACCTGCTTAGGAAAGCTTAGGTGGTGGCAGGGACCATGGTTCCATCTCCAGCACCACATGCTGCACCAACCCCACCCCCAGGGCAGGTTGAGCCACCCATTAAATTTTTTTTTTTTTCTTAAAGATGGTTACCCAAGATGACCTTGAATTTCTGGGCTCAGTAGGTCCTCCTGGTTCAGCTTCTGGAGGGGCTGAGACCACAAGTATTCTACAGTGTCCACTGAGGGTCAGCTTTTTTTAAAGTAAGAGTTGTCTGACAGCTCATGACCCTTGAAAACTATAACTCCAATTCCTAGTCTGTAGATTCTACAGCCTTTGGTCCAGTGATCAAGTAGACGGCAGGGTGAGAAGGTGTAGAATGATTCCTGCTTCAACAATGGCATCTGTAGATGAGCTCAAAGGAGTGGTACACTTTGTGAGAGTTGTGAAGGGATAGAGAGCATTACACATTCTGTCTAGACACGTCTGTCATGGTCAGGGGGTGGCAGTTTGGTGCAGTGACATTCTGTCTGCAGGTTCCCAACTTTAGATACCTGAGCCCTGTGTTGAGTGAAGGTAAAAGAAGGCTATTCTGATGCTGTATATGCCTGCCATCTAGAAGAGTGATGCCTCCCTGAGTAATGATTCATTTCCTATATTAAAGATTACAGAAATAAATTCTTTTAGATGAAGAAGTCATGCAGGCTGCTTAATTCAGCTTCGCATCTTTTGCTCTTGATATCCTCATTCATTGCCACCTATAACGGGCTTTCGTGAGAGGTACTGATTTATTACTGTGATTTTTCCTCCCCCTTCCTTTGTTCCCTTTCCTCCACTACAGTATTCCTAAAATATTACTGGAGTGCTATTTAAAAACACAGCTGATCTGACTGATGGCAAGAAAACTAAAAATTTTGAACAAATTAAATCTGAGGGCCCTTATAAACTTCACCATAGAGACCAGAGTGAGTTGTTACCATGGAGATGATTGTAAATCTCGTAGGCCTGGAGATATCCCTCTAAATTCTGATTTTAGCTCAAATCTCGTATTGCACATCAAGTGCCTTAGGTTCCTCACTGAAGTAGAGGGGTTGGATGAGACTAATATGAATTGTACTTTAGGATGCACAATCTCTAAATCTTTGCTTCTTACTGGAGGAAGAATCCATAGCCCAGGGTCAGGACCTGCCATTGCAGCCCCTGTCCTCCAAACCAGAAGATGTTATGGGGGGGTTACAGATCATCAGAATCACATGAGTTTTATATTTTATTTTGAAATACACACACAGGGCCGGCGGGATGGCTCAGTGGTCTAAAGCGCCTGCTTGGGAAAGCTTGGGCGGCTTCAGGGACCGCGGTTCGATCCCCGGCACCACATGCTGCGCCAGCCCTTGCCTCGGGACAGGCTGAGCCGGCCGTAAAAATGAGTTAATAAACAAATAAAGATTCTGAAACAAGAAAAAAAATAAATAAAAAAAAATTAAAAAAAAAAAGAAAAAGAAATACACACACATTTGGCCAGAGAACAATCATACCCTGACTTGGTCTGTCCGTGATTGCTATAGCAGAGCACCAAACAGAGAATGGCAGACATGGGCTCCAGGTTCTGCAGCCTGGGAGTTGTAGGAGCCTGGTGCCAGCACATATAATGCACAACCTCACGTGCACTTAGTGAAATCATGTGCATGTGTATGGCTGCTTGATGGCTGGTGGCATCTAAGTTTCCTGCAGCCTTTGCTGTTGTCTTGTGCC
The DNA here is from genome assembly GCA_004027025.1 of Myocastor coypus. NCBI lineage: Eukaryota > Metazoa > Chordata > Mammalia > Rodentia > Myocastoridae > Myocastor > Myocastor coypus. Next base: position 26,763 of record PVJA010024615.1, on the reverse strand, counting down.
AGCTCCTTTGGAAAACTAACCGTTACCTAGGCTTCTGTGGCCACGAGTTAGTGTGCTTTGTTCTGGACCCCAGGCACCAAACAGACCCTTTGGATTAGCTCCCGCCCCAACCTAGTGGAGGTGAGAGGTGTCTGGTTTTTAGATCACTGATCTACTGTCTTCGTGCTGCTCTTGCTGGCAGCTGAATTAGCTAGAAATATTATAGACAGTGAGACAGGGTCAGGCCCTCAAGGAGCTAATATGAAGACAAGGTGACTTTGAAACTTGAAAGACACAGATACTCTCGATGGGCCAGACCTCAAGACAAAAGAGGAAACCAATAAAACTACATACTTCCCTAGGGATGGGCATCAGGGATTGATAGATATCAGTCACCTTGAAAGAGTCCAAATGAGTCACTAGCCCAACCCCCAACAGGAAAAGACCGGTCCTGCATTCATACCTGCTTGCTGCGTGACTCGTTTCCCCTCTTGGTACTGAGTTTAATCAGTGTTACCTGAGCAATGCTACTCGTAACCTCATTGACATAGCGCTGTGCTACCTCATGCCCCTCTGAGTGAGTTCCCATGTTCTCCACCGCCTTAGACCTGCCTCATCTGATGGTTTTCCTCTGTAAAAGTCCCTGGAAGAGACAGCTTCCCAGGGACCACCCACTCAGGCCTCCCTTCTGGCCCTCTCTTGGACAGGAGCTTTCTTTCCCCCAATAAATACATTCTGCTCATAACCTCCATTTGTTCCTAAAATTCATTCTTCGGCTTTAGAACACAGACTTGTCCCAGGTACCTTTCAGGCTGGGAGTTTCATTTTCCCCTGAATCATCTGGAGGTCATCCATCCACTGAGATCCTTTCTCCCTTATGTCACTGTGCAGTATTCCACTTTATGAGCCAACACAATACTTGTCTACCTTCCTCTTGGTGGACAGAGGCGTTTCCTGTTCCTATAATAAATAAAGCTGCCCTGGATACCACTGTTTATCTTTGGTAGACATCGGCACTGTTGGCTCTCAGGGACCCAGCTGTGGGTGGGGTGCAGGTCCTGGCATGGGTGCAGGGCTTCTGTGTGGAAGCTGCTGAGCGGCTTCCCACCAGGGCTGCGTGAGCCGCACATGCGCCCCTCCTTCCCTTCATTGTCCCCGATGCTGGGTTGTCAGCCCTCTAGCCACTCACATGGGCATTTTATGTTACGCATTTACAGATGTTTTTCTGAGCGGGCATTGGAGGAGTCCAAGCCTCACAAGATTTCAAGGTGCCTACGTCAGGCCGGCGTCCTTGTGGGCCAAGCCAAGCTGGGCACCACTTTTCCAGTTCCAGAGAAGGACAAAGAGCAGAAGCTGGGCCAGGCAATTTCCTGTTAAGCAAAGGGAGGTGAGTCGCTCGATGCTGAGTCACTTAGCAGCTTAGTTCAATGGGCCACACCTGTCCTTGAGGGAGTCTGGGAAACGTGGTCTCTGTCAGGCAAGCCCTGTGCTCAGGGTAAACTCTGTTAACAAGGAAGAAAGGCAGTAGAAGGTAGCTGTCCCCATGTTGTAGGCAGCAGAGTTAGATAGAAATATTATAGGCAGTCAGACAGGGCCAGGCCCTCAAGGACAACATGGAAGGCGAGGTGACTTTCCAACTAGAGACAGACACTCCTCCACCATGGGCCAGATCTCAAGACAAGAGTAAACAGAAGCAACTACATGCTTCCTTAAGGGTGGGCATCAAGGAGTGATGTGCTAAATAAGTATCAATCACCCTAAAAGACCCGGGAAAAGAGTCTCGAGCCCAAGCTCAATAGGTGGTGATCTTGCCTGCTTGCTATGTGACTTGCCTTCCCATTGGATTTTAATCAATTTTACCTGAGCAATGGTGCTTATACTTTCATGGGTTGGCCATAGTTTTTGTCCCACCTCATACCCACCTAAGTGAGTTCCCATGTCTTCTCTATAAAAGTTCCTGGAAGAGACAGCTTCTGGGGGCCACCCACTCAGGACTGCCCTCCTGTCCCTCTCTCGGACAGGAGCTTTCTTTCCCTCAATAAATATGTTCTGCTCTTTATCTCCATTTGTTCCTAAAATCCCTTCTTTGGTGTTAGAGAACACGCACTCGTCCCAGGCACTTTTCAGGTTGGGGGTTGGTTTTCCCTATGTCATTTGGAGCCTCCTATTGGAGGTCATCCACCCCAGATCGGTTTTTCTTCCTGCATCACACACGCTGGTGACAGAACCTGCCAGGAGGGAGGCGGAGCCAGCCTGTCTCCCTATGTCCTGCCTTCAGCTGCCTGGCCCGGGATGGCCGCAGGGGACATCAGGTGCTGGTTTCCTGGTAGGTGTTGGGCCCGCCCATACTCAAACATGCTAGGCAGTGAGTCCCAAGGTCTCCAGCCCCGGTGAGCCACGCAGTGTGTGTGCATGGCCTGAGGCCAAGGACATCAGTATAGTTGTGTCCTAGGGAAGAGCATGGAAGGAGTTGGGGTCGGCTCACACCCCCGCCAGATGCTGTGGCTGGCGCTTCACTCTTCAACCTGAGCTGACCCTTCTGTAAGACAGCAATGCAGAAGGCTGCAAGTGGGGGTGGGGGAAGGGGCACAACCTGCCCACCAGGAATTACACAGCTGGTGTCACAGGTGCGTGGGGCTCACACAGGCATCCAGGAGAGCCGCTGCAGCTGGGCTCCCACCGATGCCAGGTGGTGGGAAGCAGCCTAGGTGCGTGAGTCAGTGTGAGCTCTCAGTGAAGGTGTACTTAAGGCAGCCAGGCTTGGGGGCCGCATGGTGCTCCTGGGCTCGCAAGAGGGCAACGACAAAGAGATCACGGCCAGTTTTAAAAGTATGCACTTGCATGGGCCAGGGAGATAGCTCTGTGGCACAAGTGCCTGCTTGGCCAGTGCAAGGTCATGAGTTTGAACCCCAGTCCTGAAAAAAAAAAAAAAAAAAAAAGTATGCACTTGCTACCCAGGTTCACTTTCTGTTGCCAACCACACAATCACATGGCCTGGATGACTATAAAGAAAAGGGGTTGGCTTTGGCTGAGAGTTCTGGGCCAAGGGCAGGGGTGGCGTTTGGCAAGGGCCTTCTTCCCGGCAGTCTCAAGGCAGAGCAGGTGTCGTGTGGTGAGAGCCCGGGAGTGTTCGAGAGACCTAAGCTACCTGGGTCTAGTAGCAGACCTGCACCTGGGCTATCCCTGCATCTGGGATTCCACAGATCGAAGGAGATCTGTGAAGGCAGAACTCTGGTGGCTTCTGAAAGGTTCTGCACAGTCCTCCCACACCTCACCCAGAGCCAGAGGCACAGGCACACACCTGTAATCCCAGCACTCTGAGGAAGGCTGAGGCTGGGCAGGTTTGAGCCCAACCCAGGGGATCCTGAGCTCCACCCCCCATAGTTTTTTTTTTTTTTTAATTGTGTTATTAAAAAAAAATAATGCAAGTTAGCTGGGCGTGGTAGTGCACGCCAGTAATCCCAGCACTTGGGAGGCTGAGGCAGGAGGATCAGTGTGAGTTCAAGGCCAGCCTGGGCTACAAAAGTGAGCTCATGGTCAGCCTGAACTGCATAGTGAGACCCTGTCTCAAAAAGACAAAAAGAAAAGATAGTAGAAGATTAACAATGGCTAACATATTGTGTATCTTCTTATTTATGGACTCATAAATGTTTACTTTGCCCTATCTGGCAATATCCCTTATTGTTTTTCTAATGAAAAAAATTTACAGTATGAATCATAAAACAAAAAGTATGATTAAATAATATTCAGAAAATTAAATAAATATTAATTAAAATTAAATGTTTCAAAACAATACTCCAAAATGCAGATCAAATCCTGAGTTCAACTTAGAGACTAGAATGTTGTGTATCATATGTATGAATCTGTAATCAATTCAGAGTACTCGCATAGTATTTGAATAGGCTAATATGTACAAAGATAGCAACGAAGAAAAAGTTTCCATGGTAGTAAACAGAACCAGACAGAATCATGACCCCTGTATTTTTTTGGCTGGCACAGCATGTGGTGCTGGGGATCAAACCGCGGCCCCTACAGCCCCCTAAGCTTTCCTAAGCAGGCGCTTTAGACCACTGAGCCATCCTGCCGGGCCCAACAGGATGAGATTTCGATGTGAGGTTAAGAACCCTATTCAAACTGGCACGTGGGAGTGACTGGCAGTGGTAGGCGACCAGAGTGCCCTGGGGAGGGCAGGGTCACCAGGACCTTTGCTCCTTGGTGCCGTGGACTGTGACTCTGTGACAGACAGGCAGGGATGGGAGCTCTGATGAACCTCACTGTGGAGGCTCGGCGAGCTCCCAGGCGTCAGACGACGTTGGAGGAGGGCTGACTGTGGGATGAGATGCTCCCGAAATTTTGGGCGGAGCAGAAACTTTCCAGAACTTTCCTTCTGGAAAAGGAGGACAAATGGGACTGGGCAAGACACAGGTAGACTCCTGGAGAGGAAGAGCAGTCTTTGGGGGGCCCGTGGCCGGCTCCCCAGCTCCGGCAAGCTGGCCTGGGGGTGCCAGCCCTGGACACGGTGGGGGCAGGGGAGGTGTTGGGGTGCTCCGGGGGACCGCTCCTGCTACATGCTGGGAGAGACCCTCAGCGGCTTTGGCGCCATGGCTGGTGCGGCTGCTGCGGCTCAGCTTCCCGTGCACCTGATTCTGCGCTGAGGCCTCTCCCACCTTGGCGACCGCGGCCTGTGCAGTCACAGCGAGACAACGGAAGTGTGAATTCTGCCCTAATCTGCCCAGAAATTCTAGCTTGGGAAAGTTATAAATAAATTTCTCTTGAACACGGAGGAGGAACAAAGGCCCAAGTGAAAAGGTTCACACCCCTGGGGCTGGAGAGACTGCTCGGCTGCCAGCAAGCCCGGAAGCCCTGGCCAGAAGCCTGAGGCTGGCGTGGACCTGGCCTCCGCTGTGGCTCCGCATACATGAAGGGCTGCTCCTGAGACAAGAAAATCCTGACTTTAATTAAGTTCTTTCCCCCTCTCTTTAGCGAGACAGTGCTTGCTTAAGTGAGGAGCTGTCAATGAGGGTGTTTTCTGGGCTGCCTGCATGGACATCTCTATTGATGACCAGCCCCATTTGGTATTTGTATTTGTAGGTATGCATGATCTTGGCAAGGCAGTGAGGTTCGGCGTTGGGAACCAGCCCCTGCCCTAAGCATGGTAACATGCTGGGTACCAGGAAGGGACCAGGGAGACTTCGCTGACCTCCAGCGTGGCTGGACAAGGACTCGGGCAAAGCCCATCTTTGGGAAGACATTGTTGATGGCCTTGGAAGTCAGGGCTCAGAGCTGCACCATTGGTGAGAACATAGCCTCCATTCAAAAGGCAACAAAAATGACATTTCAAATGAAAAGTGGGAGCTGCGTGTGGTGGTGCATGCCTATAATCCCAGCACTCGGGAGGCTGAGGCAGGAGGATCAGTGTGAGCTCGAGACCAGCCTGGACCACAAAAGTGACCCCAAGGCCAGCCTGAACTGCACAGCAAGACCCTGTCTCAAACACACACACACACACACACACACACACACACACGCGTGCATACACACAAATGGCCAGATGTGGTGGTGCACACCTGTAATCCCAGCACTTGGGAGACTGAGGCAGGAGGATCCGTGTGAGTTTGAGACCAGCTTGGGTTATAAAAGCGAGCTCAAGTTCAGCCTGAACTACATAGGGAGATCCTGTCTCAAAAGACAAAAAAAGAAAAAAAGAATTGGAAGTTACATCAACACATGAAGGGATAAAGAAAATGTGTTTATACACATGTGGTGTTTATATACAGTGGAGCATAAAGAAGGATAAACGTGTTCCATCCAGGAATACAGATGCACCCTGACACCGTGCTGTGAGGGAAAGAGTCAATTACGCACACTGAACTACTGCATGGACTCTCTCATATGAGAAACCCGAAATGTAAATAAAATCAAAGACAGACAATAGGAAACAGAGAAATGCAAAGGGGAAGGGGACAGGAGATGGAGGAAGGTGAGAGAGAGAGAGGGAGAGAGAGAGAGGGAGAGAGGAGAGAGGGAGAGAGAAAAGGGATGAAAGAACTGCAGTGTGTTATCCATGCACCGACTCCACATGGTGAATGTAGCTGTATACTGCAAATGTCACAATAATAACTTAAAAATAGAGGTTAAGAATAAGGTGTTCACCATAGAAAAAGTAAAGGATAATACTACTGAATATGAATCAAACCTTTAGTGTGTTTGTGTCAGTGTGAGTGCTTGAGTTTAGTTGGAATTACAAAGGAAAATAATACATGTATTTTTATGATATTTTGAATGTCAATATTTGCCAAAAACATGAGGGGAAGAAATACTGGGAAGTGCTGGGCGTGGTGGCTCATGCCTGTAATCCCAGCACTCTGGAGGCTGAGGCAGGAGGATCGGTGCAAGTTCGAGACCAGCCTGGGCTACAAAAGTGAGCTCAAGACCAGCCTCAACTGCACAGCAAGACCCTGTCTCAAAAAGACAAAAAAAAAAAAAAAAAAAAAAAAAAAAAAAAAAAAAAAAAAAAAAAAAAAAAAAAATACCGGGAAGCAATATCACAGGTCAATGAGAAACAAATCTATGGCGACTGTCTTGGGTTAGGTGCCATGGGAATAGGCTCAGGTGAGGGTTTGCATACAGAAAGCCTACAGGGAAGATTCTAGAAGCATCCGTGGGGAGTCCTGAGAGCCCAAGATGGGAAGCAGAGCAGAGTCACCTCAGGCTTAGGCACCAGGCCTGATGTGCTGTGGAGACTTTCAGGGGTCACCAGGGAGCCTGGCTCTGGTAGGGCAGCTTTCTTCAGACCACAAGAGCAGAGAGGGAGTGGCCACCAAATGTCCAGCTGGGTGGGGCTATGGGCACTCGCTGCTTCCAGGGGCTCTGGAGGCTCCTGTCCACAGTCAGTCGGCTCCACTGAGCTGGGCCTGCGCTGAGGTGGGACAACATGACAGGGAGTGTGTGGTGAAGAAGCCAAGATGCTCGCCTCATGGTGGACAAAAAGAGCGGGAGACAGGAAGGACGGGATCTCACGTGCCCTGTAGCCCTTGCAATGTTGGGTTAATTTTGTCATCAAAGGGCATAAATGTGGGTCCGCCCATGTTTATTCTGTACAATATTTCTATTGATGGATTAGTGGTTTTAATTTTAGGAGTTTTACTGTATTAAACAATAAGTACTGAACAGGAGAAAACCGAGGGTTCAGGACGTCACTTCCAGGACAACTCCGGGCTTCCCAGGCACCCTGCCCCAAACACTCTCCATTCTGTATCCTGATCTGGGCTCACTTTCCCTTGGCCCCATGCAGAGTCAAATTACAAAGAAGAAAAATGACCTCCACCTGTAACACAGCTGCTCCAGCCTGAGCTCACTCTCTTCCTCCACCTGCAACTCCGCTGTTCCAGCGCAGAAACACCCTCCCCACAAAACCCTTTTACATTAAGCATCATGCTTTGCCTTATTCACTGCTGTCTAGGTCTCTTGCTCCTACCTCTAATAAATCTTCTCATGTCAGAATGCCTGGTCTGGTGGATTGCATGTTTTTGTACCTAATAAAAACTATCACAAAAATATTGAGTTTTTAATCTTTATTCAGCATATAAAAAAGCATCAAAATTTTCAACACTATTTTTTTTGGTAAACAAAGTCTAAAAAAGAACATCAGGAATTAATTCCCATTTGAACTACAATAAGAACATCAAAACATTCTATGAAAAAATATTTAGTTCAATTGTCACACGTGTGGCTGCCTGTACCCGTGACAGCAGCACTTCCCATCCGTGTTGCTTATAGTGGCAGCACCTGTGTTTTGTTTTCCTGGCCTTTCAGTAGGGCACACTTAGCATCACAGTGGTCTTACTGCTTTGTCAGGAGGTTCTCATTATATTATACAGCTTGTAGTTGATAAGAGCATACAATATCGGGGCTGGGGAGATAGCTCTGTGACACAAGTGCCTGCCTGGCAAGTGCAAGGTCATGAGTTTGAACCCCGGTCCCGCAAAAACAAACAAAACAACAACAACAAAAACAGTATCAGTAAAAGAAAGTATTAAATTCTTAATATGTATCTTGCATTTAGAAAAGGCACCAACATTTTCACATCAGCCGTGTGCTTGCTTATAAAAACTAAAAGACAATATCAGAAATAAGTTCCTGTATGGACTACAACGAAAATACTAGTAGAACTCTGCACAAAAATAAGCTTTTCCCCAATGGTCATGGCCAGGGCTGTCTCCACACATGACAGCTACATGATCCAGGCACATATTTCCCTTACGCTGACAGCAGGTGTGTTCAGCTTTCTGTGTGGCGGTCTTGTCACCTTTATCCTCCTCCCGTTTTATCAGGAGCTTTCTATTGTATTCCACAATATGCACTCAGTGGAGAAATAAGATGTCAATAAAATACAACATCAAATATGTAATGAGTGCTTAGAATAGACATCAACATTTTTGCACCAGCTGTTTACTTGCTTGCAAAACCTAAGAGATGACATTAGAAATAAAATCCCATATAAACTACAGTGCCAATACAAACAAAAGTCTGCCAAGGACTTTTGCTTTGCTTCACTCGTCGCACCCAGAGCAGTCTGCATACGTGACAACTGTATACTCTACGTATAGGTATCAACTGGACTGACAGCACTTACGTTTTGCCTTCTTGTCCTTTCCTTTAGGGTACAGTTGACATAGCTTTTGTTTTCCTGTTGTCACAGTGGATCTTCGCAATGCTCCCCTTGCCTGTTCACCTGTTGCTCACCAGTGTGCTCCACAACTTTATTGTGTAGTTCTCTGGGCAAAAATATGTTGCTTTTCCTCTGCTACAATTGGTCTGTTCTGAGCTCTAGTCCCGATCCTCTAGGAAAATTTCTCTGTGATACTTTGTACTCATTATTTTCTTTGTAAATCATTGAAGTGTTTGTGCCACACATGTTTAGGATTGAGTGAAACACAACCGTAGGCCAATGCTTTGTGTTTCAAGTGACGTCATAGTTACTGCATAACTCACTAAGAGCAGCTACTCTGTGTTGGTTTGAGTGCACAAAGTTCTCATTTCAGCCTTCCGTTTTGTGAAGGGTTCCCCGTGATATTTCCGTCATGGTGAAATGCTGACATCAGTGGTGCCAGTTTGCTTTTCTTTGCCATGTACGAGGTCAGTGTTAGATCTTCCTGAAACTGAAAAGATCCAAATATATAATTCTCTTTAAATCGCAAAATTTCATTTGGAATTTCGGCTTTGTTCCTATGTGTGGTTGCTGTGCCGGTCAACTTGTGTCTCAGCCAGCGTCACCTCAGTTGGAAGCAGGAAGCCAACTGCTGACTCTCATTCTCTGATTGTCAGGAGGGACGGGAGCCGCAAGACTGTCCACGGCATTGTTCGGTTCACTACTGTATAAATAAGGCCCTGAGGGCTGAGTTCCAGGACCAGTGTCTAAGGTGAAGAGTAAGTCTTTGCATCTACGAGGGCGTACATCACCTGAGTCAAGGAGGCCGGCCCTCCCTGTGTCCGAGAATCAGCCGATTCTTGCTGCACCTCGCTGTCACAGGAACTTTGCTCACGCGGCCAGGGCCAAGATGGTCATCTCCATCTTCACCATCCTCCACCTGCACCCCGCTTCTGTCATGAAAGCCTGCGCTTTGCCATAAGGGATCATCTTCACCACGCAGGCCTGAGTAACCTGCTGATTCCCTTTTGGCCTCCTCCAGAACCGGCAGATCTGCTGTTTCACGTGCCATTGTACTGAACTGGGCTATTCCTACCAAAAAACAAAAAAGAAAGAAGAGAAGAAGAAGAAGAAGAAGAAGAAGAAGAAGAAGAAGAAGAAGAAGAAGAAGAAGAAGAACAAAAAACTAAAAAAAGAAGTGGGGGGGGCTGGGGCTTGGGACATAGCTCCATGGTCTAAATGCCTGCCTGGCAAGTGCAAGGACCCAAGTTTGATCCCCAGTAGTACATGCCGTGCCAACCACTGAAACTGGGTGTGATGGCACATGCTGGGACAAGAGGATCACTATGAGTCCAAGCTGCAGAGCAAGATCGTGTACCTACCAAATAAATAAAGAAATAAATAAATATGACTAGAAATTTTTTTTAAAGCCTAGAATGACATGGATCTATTAGGCCCTTTGTGATGCTTGGGTAAATATACATACAAACTGTTGCACAGAGCCCAAGGGCGGCTCCAAATCCTGTTTTGTCACTTTTGCACACCTGCACACATGCACATGTCCTTGCTGCTCTACATACTAGGTGAGTAAACTAGAAATCACTTCCTGTATCCCTCAGGGAAAGGTACTGAGCCACACAGCTACTATAATGCGAAAGTACAGTCACAGAAGAGTAAGGGATGGTCTGCTGGACCCAGGCTTATGCCTGGAAGGTTAAAGGCGTACGTGTATGAACAGAAAGCCACCCACTAGAGGTCGGGCCTCTTCTGAAATTTATTTATTTATTTGCCTATTTATTTATTTTTATTTCAGTCCTGAGGATTGGACCTGGGGCCTTTCCACTGACCTATATCTTCAAAGCTTTCTTTTATTTTTCCTTTCGAGACAGTGTCTCAATAACTAGTTAAATGGCCTGAGCTGGGTTGGAAACTGAAGTCCTCCTGCCTCAGCTCCCCGGGTGCTAGGATTCCAGGTCTGTGCCACCATGCCCATGAGGGGCCCTCTTTAAAGGTTCCCCCACCTTCCGACAGCTCTGGTGACCAAGCTTTTAGCATAGGGTCCTCTGGGGTATGTTTCAGATCCAAGCTGTACACCCACACTACAGTCTTTGTCCTTTGGGACTGGCTTGTTTTCCTAGTGTAATGTTCCAGAAATGCATCCTAGGAGTGCATGTACCAGGTGTCCTTTCCCCTACGCCCTGGCCTGGCCACACCCTGTGTCTGTCACTGTGCTGTTTACCTGTTCATCTAGTGCTGGACTCTGGGCTCCTCTACCTTTTGGCTACTGTGAGTTAAGCTGTGGAAAATATTAAAGAAATGTTTTTGTGACTCCAGCTGTTTACTATCAGCATGAACCAATGACAGCCCCTTTCTTTTTTAAAAAGATGTCTTTCTCAAAAAAAAAAAAAAAATGTTTTTCTCGTTTGTCCTCTCTTCTTCCTTCTCTTTGCTGGTGGAGCACACACTGTTGACTGGCAGGACAGCGTCTCCAAGGTGCAGGACGGGATGCAGGCTCACAGATGCTGTGGGACACTGTCCCAGCCTATGGTCCCTGCCCTGGAGAGGCAGATGGTGCTCCCGCTGACCTTCTCAGGCGGCTGCTGCATCTAACTAGGGTCTCGTCCTCCTGGGGTGTGGGCTGCGTAGCAGCTTAGCTCAGCCTTCCACATGGGTGTGTGTGTGTGTGTCTCCACCCAGCGGGAGGAAGTAGCACAAATACAAGATACGCAAGACCTTTGCTCATGGCTGGTCTCTGGGCCAGAGAGTTTAGCCAGGGGTGGTGGCGCATGCCCGTAATCCTGGCCATGGAGTTAGAGGCCAGCCTGGCCTATATAGTGAGCTCCAGGCCAGGCAGAACTAAAAGAGAAATACTGTCTAAACAAACAAACAAATAAACAAAAACTAGAGATTTTGCTTAAACTGGGTAATAAGTTTCAGTTTCATTTGTATTTTGTGTGTGTGTGTGTGTGTGTGTGTGTGTGTGTCCATGACCTGGGGACTGAGCCCAGAGCCCTGCACACACTAAGCACACGCCCTCCCATGGAACTCTACCCCCAGCCCTCCTTTGTAGTTTTATGTCATTGTACTCATCCACAGTCACCGTCCACAGCGACCACATCCACCGAAGGAGTAGGTGTGCGTGCTCAGCTTCCTGCTCTGTGCACCCACTCCTTGCCCTGCCCCTGTCTGTCTCTTGGCCCTCTCCCCAGAGAGGCCTGGCCATGGCCCTGGAAGACAGGCAGGTGGTCTCCAGCCCTCTGGAGTGACCAATGACAGTGTCTTTGCCTGGAGGCAAGCAGTGGCTGGGGACAGAGACGAGGGATGAGGAGGGAGCCTTGGAGGCCATTTTCCCTCTGTGGGGGGCTGAACTAAAGACCAGCCCAGGGGCCACAGGTGACCCTCTTACAAAGGACCAGGCGGCAGAGGCCCTGACAAGCCCCCATGCCAACAGCGAGGCCATGTTGGGGTGGTGCTCTCTCTAACTGCCTTGGGGCTAAACTTTCCCAGGTCTGGCAGTCCACAGTGCTGACTCAGCAAGTGAGATTGTCTGAGGAGAACGTCCATGTCACGCCCCCTGCCTGACTCCTCCCTTTCCGGGCCATCTCTGCTTTACGGGGAGCCCTGGTGCCTGCCTGGAGCACTCCCTCCTGGCTGCAGCTCAGCTCTCACAGCTGCTGGCACAGATCCTTCCCCGACTGTGGCGCCTTCCCAGCTCAGTGCCCTGACACACACTCGCGTGAGGTAGTGTTGTGTGCTCAAGGCCGTCAGCGGGCCTCCTGCAGGACAGTGCCGCGGGATGCAGGCCCTCAGCTGGATTCTTTGGGTCTCTAGTGTATGGACAGATCTCCGGGGTCCTTCTGCATTTAACTTTTGGGGTGAATATTATAAAATAATCCTATATATTTTATCTCCTATATTTAATCTATTCTCTTGAAAACTGACTGCAACAATAACAAATAGCTGTTTTCACCATAAAGACTTTTTTTATTTATTCACTGAATAATTTTTAAGGTCTCCTCTGTCCTGAGATAGTTACTAGCCAAAAAGAAAAGTAAAATTCTCTCTTTGCAGGAAAATGAGACAGCATTTCAGCACATAAAGCCACCAGAGCTCCCAGACCAGGACCTTTCAGAGCTGTGCGGGTAGCGTGGCCTCTCCGGGTCCGAGCTGTCCTGGGTGCTGTTCTCCCGGCCCTGCTGGGATTCAGGTGTCTCTGAGCAGCAGTTAATAATTCACAGCAGTGTCCTGACCTGGCGGAGTTGGCGTGCTCTCAGAAGCCTCTAAATCTGTGCCTTGTGAGTGAGAAAGGCCTGAGGGTCCAGGCAGGTGGCTCTCAGGATGTACACCCCAGTAACACAAACCCCTGAGGCAGCCAGCACCGGCTCACCTCTGTATCCCAGGGCAGGGCTTTGCGGAAGGCTTCCTCAGGCAATCAAAGCATCGCTCCTCGGCTGTAAGTGGATGTCCACCAGAACCGACGCCTGCTGCTGTAGCAGCCTGGGTCGGCGTCCTTCCATCGCTGAGTTCCTGTCACACAGATGCTGCCTCTCCCTGTCTTAATATGAGCCTCGCCGACCCTCTAGGCTCTAGCCCCGGGTCACTGCTGCAGGGTGGCAGAGGGAGAAAACCATCAGGGGCTCAGGGGCTCAGTGGCTCAGGGTGTGACCTCAAGATCACGGGGCTTAGCCGGGTGTGGTGGCGCACGCCTGTAATCCCAGCACTTGGGAGGCAGAGGCAGGAGGATCGATGCGAGTTCGAGACCAGCCTGGGCTACAAAAGTGAGCTCAAGGCCAGCCTCAACTGCATAGCGAGACCCTGTCTCCAAAAGACAAAAAAAAAAAAAAGATCACGGGCTTAGGGAAGAGTGGGCTCCCCTTCCGGTAACGTCTCATCTACAAAACCCAGGCAAAGTCGGGCGTGGTGGCACACGCCTGGAATCCCAGCACTTGGGAGGCTGAGGCAGGAGGATCAGAGCGAGTTCGAGACCAGCCTGGGCCACAAAAGTGAGCTCAAGGCCAGCCTGAACTGCATAGCGAGACCTTGTTTCAAAAAGACAAAACAAAACAACAAAAAACCCAGGCAATCCTGGCCTTGGCAGGTGATATTCTGGGAAGGATGGGAGAAATTTGAAATGTGTTTAGTAAATAACATTTGGTAAGCGTAAGCTTAAATTTTTCAACTTTCAACCTGAGATGGACAATAGTCCGTGTCCCTGGGATCCCAGCATGGGATGGCAGAGGTGAGAATAGTCTGGGACTGCAGAATTTTAGGCACTCTGAAGTGATCTTGGGATGCTAGTGGCTGTTTGGAGGTAGCATCCTGGATACACTCAGAGCTGCACTTCCTAGGAAACTCGTAGCTTTTCCTTAGATACCACATTCCCAGACACTATTTAAGGGAACAGATTTCACTCAGTCACACAATAGTGAGAGAAAGATCAGCTTTCCATCCTAAAGAGTACCTTCCTGTGGGTGAGCAGAAGCGGGGCAGGGCAGCCAGACCTTCCCTGGGCAGCCTCTCCTTCCACCAGTGAACCACGCCTGGGGTCTTCTCTAAAATTCATTGCAGATGGAGACCTGGTTGGTTTATACTCTGTTTCCTGTTTCCTGCCATACCCTCTGCCATCAGGTCAAAAAGACAACTTCAGCCTTGAGTTGAGGAGGTGTTGGTTTATCCCAAAGTCTCTGCCAGGGAACCTTTCAGCATCACTTGACCTTACACATGGAGAGCCCTCCTGGGGACCAAGGACTGACAGACTTCTGGGTCTCAGGAATTTTCTTCTTGAAGAACACTAGGCGAGACTAGCATCTATGGAAATTGTATGGCAGAAAACGAAGGCCAACTAACACTAGGAATAGTAAATGCTAGAAGTGTACGTAAGCTGTATCCAGATACAAGAAGAGGAGGGGTCCCAACCCAGAGAAACCGGAAATAGCTTTTAACTCTGTTGCTGTTCTTTAAACTGGTGCCCAGGTTGGCCCAGTCTGGTGCCATGCGGATTCCCTCTTTTTTTCACACAGATGAGACCCCAGAGGAATTTTCAGCTGCTGGGTGGTATGGAAAGACAATGGCTGTGCCCGCTTCATGTCCGGTGGCAACCCGATCTCGGTTGCTTGTCTCTGGGGTGGGCGGGAGCGGGCTGCCGACTTGGCTGGCTCGCTCTGCTGCTGTCTCCTTTATCTGCTGATGGACATTCGGGCTGCATTGGGCCTGGGGTGGCCACACATTCGGTGCCAGGAGCATGTTTTCATTGTTTCTGGTGAATACCTAGAAGAGGAATGTCTGTGTTTGGTTTGGCCTGGTTTTTGGTGCCGAGGATTGAATCTAGGGCTTCCCATGGAGGACATGTGCTCCCCCGCCAAACTACACCTTAAATTATTTTTCCAGAGGAGTCGTGATGTTTCGCACTTCCACCAGTGACTGATGAGAGTTCCGTTTCCTCTCTGTGGTCACCCGTGCTTTGAAAGGTCAGTATTAATTTTAACCACCGCAGTGGGTGAGTAACGCTGGAGTGTTCATTTCCTTAATGCATCGTGATCTTGAAAATTTTCTCATGTGCTTATTTGCAAGTCAGATCTATTCATGAATATGTGCTCAGAACTTATTAATTTCAAAATAATTTTCTTACTAAGTTTTGAGAATTTATTTATTTTTATTTTAGGACAGGGTCTACAGGGTCTACAGGGCCTCACTACATAGATCGGAATCCTAGTGATCTGCCTGTGTTCAGCCTCCCAAGAGCTGGGTTTACAGGCGCACACCGCCGTGCCCAGTCTTACTGCACCCTGGGGGCCGGCACCGCATGCCAGGGATTGAACCTTGGCTTCTGTGTCTGCCTAATCTGGAGCTTTAACCTGCTGAGCTGTGAGAGTTCTTTGTCATTTCTCAGATACGTGATTGTCAAACACATCTCCCCAGTTTGTAGTTTATCTTTTCATTCATCTGACAGCGGTTTTTCAGAATAGGGGCTTTGAATTAAATCTAATTTATCAACTTTTTCTTTAATGGGTCATGATACTGGTGTATTTAGTAAACCTTTGGTTAACCCAAGGTCACATAAATTTCCTTGTCTCTTCTCGGAGTTAATAATTTTAGGTCTTGTATTTGGGTCTCAAATCCATTCTGAGCAGACTTTGGTATATGATTTGAGCCGTGAGACAGACTTCCTGTTTCATGGAGAGATGTAGTTGTCTCAGTACTATTGGTTGAAAAGACTCTTTCTCCTTGACATTGCCTGGGTATTCCCAAGAGCATCAGTTATTCTACATGCATGGGCCCACTCCAGGACTCTGTTTGGGCTCATTTGCCCATGTTTAGGCCCAAAGTGGCACTGATTGCCTCAGTCACGCAGGGCACCCGCCACTTAGGTAACAGCCGCCTTGAAAATTATTTTCCTCTCCCAGGTGGTTTGGGCTATGTAGATTTTGGCCCTCCTGGGTGTATTGTAGAAGCTTCCTGTTAATTCGCACACACACAAACCCTGCTGGGTTTTGATTAGGATTATGTTGAGTCTACAAGTTGATTTGGGGAGAATGGCATTGTGACAATACTGAGTCTTTGATCCGCCCACAATGTGCATCGCTCCATTCATTTAAGCCTCAATTAATTCCTTCTGGCAATGTGTTGTGTTCTGAGCGGACAGGCCTTATACTTCATTTGTCAGATTGATCTTTAGGAATTTAACAACTTTTGATGTGTATGGTATTCAAAATTTTCAATTTCTGTTTGCTTGTTTCTAGTCCACAGAAAAATAAATTATTTTATTTTATTTTATTTTTTGTCTTTTTGAGACAGGGTCTCGCTATGCAGTTGAGGCTGGTCCTGCGCTCACTTCTGTAGCCCAGGCTGGTCTCGAACTCGCACCAATTCTCCTGCCTCAGCCTCCCAAGTGCTGGGATTACAGGCGTGAGCCACCACGCCTGGCTAATAATTTTAAAGTATTGATCTTAAAGGAAGTAAAAAGGATTAAGATGTGACATATCCCTATACCCACTCCCCAGGATGAATGCGCTCCCTATCTATTGGATATGCATACTGATAAGAAAATTCAGATAATAAATGTTGATCTTGCATCTTTATTAATCTTAATGCTTGTAGGTTCCTTTGGATTTTCTACACAGATCATCAAATTGGCAGCAAAGCTTTGTCTGTTTCTTGCCCAACTGGTTGTCTTTTTATTTACGTGAGTTTTAAATGTTGTATTTTTCCATTTTTCTGCCTAAATCTCAGTACCACTCCTGAACAGAAGGAGTAAAACGCTACATTTGTGCTTAGTCCACAACTGTAACAGGCAAGAATTTGTTTCACCGTGAAGCGTGATGTGGGCTGCAGGTCTCTGTCAGTGCCTTGTGCCAGGTGAGGACCCCCCTGCCGTTCCCAGCTGGCTGAGGTTTTCCTGCGAGTGGGCATGGCGTGTTGCTGCTTGAGAGTGGCCTGCGCTGAGGCCAAGTCTGCTGCGTGTGTCTCCCCAGTCTTTCCTTTCTGATTTTCTGTTTACTTGTCCAGCCCATGAAGGAGAGAGGAGTGTTGGGATCTTTAATTGCAACTATGATGCAGCGATGTCTTACTGCATTTCTCTCAGCTTTTATTTCGTGTATTTTTCTGCTTTGCTGTTATGCATCTATACATTTAGCATTATTCTGTCCCGGTATGAATCGTTTCTCTTATGAACAGGGAGTGACTGTCTTTGTTCCTCATAATATTATTTGCTCTGAAAGCTATTTGCTATTAATATAGCTTTTGTGTCTTTCTTCATTATTTTAATTTTATTTTTTGTGGCTTCACATTTAAAATCTTCCTCCCTCCTTCCCTTACATCTTAGTTGCTTTTCTCTTGTTGCCGGAACAAAATGTCTGATACCCAAAATCAAGGAAGGAGAGGTTCATTTAGCTTAGTCAGTGGAGGTTTCAGTCCGTAATAAGCTGGCTCCAAAACAGAGAGGCACATGGCTGAGGGCAGCAGGTCATGGCAGTGGCAAAACAGCAGAGAGCAAAGGAAGAGCAGCAGCTGCAGCAGCTAGCAGGCCTCTCTCCCTTCCTTGTTCTGTACGCAGGCTATCTGCCTCAGAGTGGCGTAGCACACACACCGCGGATCCTAGCATTGGATCATGAATTAATCACATGATCCATGACTCCATAGGCGTTCTTCTTCTTCTTCTTCTTCTTCTTCTTCTTCTTCTTCTTCTTCTTCTTCTTCTTCTTCTTCTTCTTCTTCTTCTTTTTGAGTTGAGACAGGGTCTCGCTATGCTGTTCAGGTTGGCCTTCAGCTCACCTTTGGAGCCCATGCTGGTCTCATACTTGCACTGATCCTCCTGCCTCAGCCTCCCAAGTGCTGGACTGCATAAAACTTTGGAGGGACAAGTAGACATAAACCATAATACCTTTCTTCCTCTCTGTGGTATTAGAGATTGAACCAGGGCCTTTGCATCGAGCTGCATATCCCTAGTGTTTTGTTTTTTAAGATCAAGTTTCCCTGAGCCATTAAGTTTCCAAGGTGTGCACCACCACGCCAGCTTTAATATGTATTTATTATTATTATTATGTATTTAGTAGAGGGTCTCACTACACAGCTCACACTCATAGTGATATACCTCCTGTTTTCAGCCTCCCAGCACTGGAATTATGGGTGTGTACCACCACACTTGGTCTTCGTGGCCGGTTCAGTGATCCTGGGGGTCAGACTGGGGCAGCATGTGGTGCCGGGGATTGAACTCCAGACCTCTTGCTTGCCTAAGCGGGCACACTGAGCTATTTCGCTAGCCCTTTAATGTGTGTTTCTTATAGGCAGTATGGAATTCCAATGTGAAAACCTCTGTCTTTAAATTAAGATACTTAGAATATTTAATGTTATAGGACTACTGAAATATTTTTGTTGAATTTATCATTTCAATATGTGTTCTCTATTTGACCCATTTCTGTGTTTACTTTTTGTTTCCCATGTTAATTGGGATGATTTTCCATGACTCATTTTACCTTTTCTGTTGGATTGTGAGATACAAGTCTTCTTATGTCGTTTCGGGGGCTGTCTAGGGTCGGCAGCACTCTCCTTTCAGGCACGTAAGAGCACCGTGCCACCTGCCCTGGGCCTTCACGGCCACCGCTGCTGCCATTTCCCCCCAGTCTGTGCACAGTGCTGTGATGCGCTCTGCTTTCAGACATGTTATGGTCCCTGCAGTGCATTATATTTTATGTAAATGGTCAAGTGTACTTAAAACACATTTAAAAAGTAAGAAAAATGTTATATATACCCAACCCATGTAATAAGTGGTAGCTGACGCTATTCATTCTACTATGTAGATCTGAATTTCTACCCAATGTCAGGCAGTTTTTTCACCTGAAAAAAACAAATTATTATGGAAAACTTCAGAAAATGCGGAGCTACCAAAAAGGAATCCTGAAACAGGCATGCAGAAGTAAGGAGAAGGGCAGCGTGAGCGCCTGCGTATCCATCACCCAGCTTCAGGGATTAGAAACAATCAGGCTTTATAGACCAAAATAAACCGATTAAACTATGCAAATGAGACGCCTGTGCCCAAGCCACAGTGCAAAACCCTAAGCAAGGTCTTGGCCAGGGCCTGGGGACCTGCGCTGTGGCAAGCTCCTTGCCGCCTCCTAGAAGAGCTGCCTCAGCATTTCGGGGTAGTGTGCTGGTCATACTCTCTCGCCAACGTGTGGGGGTCTGACAATGTCATCTCACCATCGCTGGGCAAAGTTGCCACCCCTGAGCCCAGAAGCCTGCGTCCTGGGCTCCGACCTCTGTGCCCAGGTGCCTCGCTGTGTGCCATGAGCGCAAAGAGGCTTTCTGGAACGTCTGGGTGCTGTTTGCCCTTTCACAGGCCCTGGTGCTGTGGTTCTGTCATGGCGGGGTCACCGGGGACTGAGCCCCCCAGCGTTTCTTGCCACCATTGTGAATCAGACCCCCCCCCACCGCCAAGGTCATTTTTCTTCCTTTTGTTCTTCTAGGGTTCTTGTTTTTCTTCAAACTGGAGAATCTTTTCTCATGTGTCATCTTTTTAGTGACTTCCTCACCTGACACGGTGCAGCTTTGTCTGGAGAAGCTTGGTTTTGAGAAGCCATACAGGATACTGTTGTAGTAAACGCCAGCATGTCTTTGTCTTCCAGCTGCACTTCTGGGTCAGCTTTGGTTGATTTTCCTCTTTCACAGTGCTGGTAATTTCTTATGTCTTTGCATAACTGGCCACTTTGGACTTCCTATAAACATTCTTGAGCTTTGTTGTGGAAACACAGTTGAGTTACTTGAAGCTGTTGGGTCCCTTTGGATGAATGCATTCAGCCGGGAACTGGGGGCTTGATGGAATTCTCGCCGGTGCTGTGTATCCTCCTGGAGGGTGCATGGACTCCTGGCTGCCCCGTGGGAGCTGGCAGTGCCGGCCTCTCCCCAAGTGGATGACTCTCTTCAGCGTCTCGGATGAGGTCCTTGTGCCAGTGTGCCTCTGGGCTGTGCCCTCTCTGGGAGAGACGCCCACGTAGCTCCTGACGGGCTCTCACTGCTCTGCTATGCAGAACTGTACTCAGCCTGGCCTGTGTCCCCGCCGTGCCCCTCCTTCCCAAAGGGTTAGCCTGGGTTGGCACTCTTCCCATCTGAGGCTGCCTGAGTCCAGCATCCTGAAATTTTGTTTTCACATCCAGTGTGGTTTTGGTGGTTGTTACTGTTTTTCAGGAAGGAGCATAAGTCTGGTCCCGGGAACTCCATTTTGGCCAGAAGCAAAAGTCTGGAGGCTCCTTTGAAATGTGTTTATTTCTCTCTGAGTCCAGCAAGAGAAAGTTTGTTAGGTCTACAGGTTAGGGGAGGGGGGGAGGGGCTTGTGTATAGAAATAAAAGAACAGAGAGAGAGAGAGAGAAAGAGAGAGAGAGAGAGAGAGAGAGAGAGAGAGAGAGAGAGAGGTGAATCACCGCTCTGGGTAAATTCCAGATTCTCCCAGTAGGCTGCACTCTCTGAAAAGATCTCCATCAGAGAAAGTAGAGAGAAACCTCGCCGGCCCAGGCCATCAGCAAGAGCTGCAGCCCGCCTCTAACTTCCTCTGGGTGTTTTCTCTCCTCTCTCTCTCTCTCTCTCTCTCTCTCTCTGGAATTTTAAGTTTTGGGTTATTTTTTCCTCTCTCTCAGAACTGGGGTTCAAACTCACGACCTTGCCGTTGCGAGGAAGGCACTTGTGCCCCTGCGCTACCTCCGCGGCCCACCCTCCCCCCCATTTTAAGTTGATTCAAGTTTAATTTATCATTTATGTCAAACACGAACACAAAAGAGCAACACATTCAAGATTTCAAAGCGACCTTGTTTCCAAGCCCACGACTGGGCCCTGACCGCTGGCCGCGCACCGCTCTGCTCTGCGCAGGCACTGGTGACGCTGAGACCAAGTTGTGCACATCGAATGTGCTGTATGTAGGCCCCGGAGACCGCTCAGTGGCCTAAGCGCCTGGTCTCCTGAGGCCTCTCAACAGCGCCTCCCTCTGTCTGCAGAGCCAGGTCCTCCCAGGTGACCAGCGCCAGCTGTGACCACCCTGCCAGTGCCAGCTCTGTGGTGCCTTGAAGCATTCTCTCGTCTCTCTCCAGGAACTCCTCCCTGTGTGCGAGGTTCTTGGTGGCTTCAGCTCAGGCAGCCGCCTTTGAAGACGCTCTGCCGGTGCAGAGTATGCCCAGGGCAGGGAAGGCCTGGCCGTCCATCGTGGGGGGCTGGAACAGCAGCTGGCCAGGCTCTGGAAAGCCCCCGGAGAACCAGAGAGCTGCAGAGGGTGCTGGTGAGGCCCTGCGCCGGTCCCCAGCTGAGGACGACCCTGTCCTGCACCCGATGTGCGTGCTCCCCGAAGCTGCCCGCAGTCCTCTCCTCCCGCACCACACCAGCCCTACCAGCCTCCGATCGTTTCCGATTCCAGACCCGCCTCTCTGCCGTGTGCTCACGCGCACGGACCTGGACCCCAGGGATGGCTCGGGATGTTGCCGCTGCTGGGAGTCAAGTGCTAGAAAAGCGCTGCCCCCGGGAGTACAGCGTGAGCCCCAGCTGCCCTCTGCAGTGCTCTAGGAGCCGAATCTGAAAAATGACAAGAAACTGCTTGAACCGGCATTAATCGTGGTTTTTAACACCTTCCTTTGGCCATACTTTGGGTCTTTAGGGGCACCAGAGGCTCACATGTGAATTCTGGGTCCCTAGAATGGAACTCGCTGTCAGGAGAGGGAGGAGCCTTCAGGGCTGGGTGGGTGTGGGGAGCCTGGGTCATGGAGAACATCCTTGGGGGACCTTGGAGCCCCGTTTCCTCTTCCTCTTGCTTCCTGGCCCTGAGGGATGCCGTTTCTTTCACCCCAGGTCACTGCTACCCAGGGGTCTACAGAAATAGGCCGGCGGCGGGCTGTTGGCTGGACCTCCAGAATGGTGAGCTGATAAACCTTTTCTCTCGTAAGTTCATTGCCTCCAGTGTTTCATTATAGTATCTGCATACCAGTAGTACGGAATCAATTAAAAAATGGAAGAAATTTTACACTGAGTTGTTTTTTTTCCAGTGCCACGGACCACACCCTACCTGTACTAGGGTCCACCCTGTGCTAGGCCAGGGCACTTCCACCAAGACGTACCCTGAGCACGGCAGTTGTCTTCTTCACTCTAAGCCTTAATCTCTTTTTCCTTCCAGTGTACCTTAACTTGGACTGGCCAAATTTGCAAGTGCTTCATAGTCACAAGTGACCGGTAGCTGCAGACTGCACAGTTCAGTGGCTGGGTTTGATGGACAGGAAGGGACACTCACATCACGTAACTGTCAGAGCTGGTACCACCAAGGAGGGCACACCATCAACCTCCTTCAAAGCCAGCCACTTATAAGAAGGGACACAGCCCAGACTCAGGCAGCGCTGAGGCTGGCACTCACGTCACTCCAGGTTCAAGCAAGGTCCACAGTTTGTCTGCAGCCTAGGGTGGTGCTGAGAGGGGATCTGAGATGTGCAAGCGCCTAGACACAAAAAGAAAAAGAGGAAACTAAGGTGGCAGAAGAAAGGGTATCCCCAGGATCTGAGGTGACTTCTGATGCTACTGAAGGGGCAGGAGACAGGGAGTATTGCATTTTACTTTTGTCCCCCCTCTCTCTGGAAACCCAGGCAGGAGGCCATAGCAGTTGTGTCCACCAGAGGCCACAATGGCCCACATCATCATGGTGCCTGTAGAGGTGTAGGGAGACAGGCAACCTGGCCAAGGTCAGGAAGATAGGAGGTAGGGCTTTGTCATGGGACATGGGTGGTTTCTTGCATTGCACCGAAATGTGTGTGAAGACCTGCCCAAGTAGGGAGGGACTCAGACACCAGCGTGCAAATACTGGGAGAGCCTCAGTCAGGTTTTTTTTTTTTTTGGTGTGTGTGTGTGTGTGTGTGTGTGTGTGTGTATGACTAAAAAGAATAGTTGGAATTGGGTACTTTATAAAGAAAAGGTTTCTTTAGCTCAGTTCTTTGGAGGCTGGCAGTTCACACAGCATGCTGGCTCTGGAGAGGCCTCTCTGGCTGGGTCACATCGTGGTGGACAGCACCATAGGAGGATTGTGAATAAAGGGCTCCCATGGGGCTGGAGGAAATCTGTGTGGGAAGGCCAGGCTCCGTCTCTCACTATAGCTCCCTCAGTCCCTCTGAGGGCAGCGTCCTGGCTGACTGCATGACTGTCCTCTGGCCTTTGACCCAGTGGCCTCCTTCTGGCTTTTCCTGCTAAACTTCCCACCATCCTCCATGTCATCATGCTGGAGACCAAACCTCCAACTCATGAACCATGTCCACACCACGGAAAGTGGGTCAGTATGAAGGTCTAGGGCACCCAGGAAAGGCCAAGGTTTGAAATCCTCTGTGCACACTCCAGTCTCTGGCTACCCAGGGCCCCTAACTCCCAGGGCTGCCCTGGTCATGCTGCCCTTGCTCGGTGCCCTGTCTCTCCCTGCCCTTGACAATAGCTCCTGACCGCTCTTGTCGCTTCCTAAAGGAGGGTCCTTTCCTAACCTCTGTGACATAACCATAAGTGCAGCACCTTGGCCTCAGCTTTCTGCCAGTTGGAGCAGTGACCAATTTGTTCACATCATTATGAAATTAATGATCAACTCTGTTACTAGACTGGAAGACCACGACCAGGTCTTTTCTTTCTTGCTCCTTTTCTGCTCTCCTACCCCCTACCCCACCCCACCCCCAAATGCCCAGCCTTTCCCATCACACTGCCCACCAGACTGGTCCACTTGTTTTTTTATTACATAGTTCAGACTGGCCTTGGGTCACTGTAAAGGTCAGCCTCAAGCTCCCTGGGATCCTCCTTCCTCAACCTCCTCAGTGTGAATCCTACATTTCATAGCTTTTCCCCATTGGCTTCTTTCAGTTGCTAAAGCTTCCTCTCGGGTGTTTTCTTGGCTTGAAATAGGTCTTTGCCCATCTTTAAACTGGATCTCTCACTTTCTCACTGTTGAGGAGGGAGGGTTCTGCGAGGACTCCCTTCTGTTCACCGCAAGTACCTGGGTCTCAGAGTAGGCTCCGTAGGAGCTTACCAGGCACTTGCACAGTGGAGGGAAAGTGGCCGCTCTGGGAGGGGCTCAGTGCTCTGAGTAGAAAGCACAGAGGTCACCAAGATATTAAGGATTCCACTCACTTCGAAAAAACTATTCAAATGGCCACCGAACCCATGAACATAGGCTTGACTCACCAGAAAAATGCAGATGAGAATCACATTGAGATCTGACTTCACACCTTCCGGGGTGGGCAAAGAGCGCAAAGGAGGACCCTGCAGAGCTGCCCAGCAGGCAGGGCGGCTGGAGTGCCATGCCCTCCTGTGGGGGTGGAAGTCCACATAACGACTTACCAGGAAAAGTTTTTTTGGCAGCCACTAGGACAAGAACCATTCATATTTCATGAGGTAGCTATTTTGTCTGCACATTTAGAGCGCTATGGCTCTATTTATACAAAAATTCAAAGTACTCTCTTGCATGGAGAGTGGCCCTTGGAGTGGGGCCAGGCCTCCGAGACCGGCATTTCCTGCTCTGGCCTCTGGTTTTATAATCGACTTCAATTTGCAGTGACTCATCTGGCTGCTCATACTGCAGTCTGAGCTTCTCTGCATTCTTCTATCTGAAGGACAGACTTACTCAGAAAGAAGAAAAGGTAGGTAGGCTTGGAGTCGCCCAAAATAAAACAGGGAAGCTGTTTCCCTACCCACCCAGGGGCCAGAGCCAGAGCAGGCAGAGAGGGAAGCAGACAGCTTTGTTCCCCAACAAACACTGGAGTTCTTTCTTTACAAATGTTTCCCTCATATTTTAAGCTCTGCTGCTTTAACTTGGAGCCTAACTCTGTCACCAAGATGACACTTAAGGGGTTGAGGCTGTAGCTTAATGGGAGAGGGGCTGCCTAACATGTGGGAGGGAGGTGCTGGGGTCAAAGCACTGCAAAATAAAGCAGAAAACAAAGAAGAGGCTGAGTTGATGGTCATGGAAGGATTGGACATATTTGTCCAATCATTTGGATAAGTACCTAGGTCTCAGAATAGGGGAGGACTGCGGGGAAGGGTTTAGAATCTCTTATCAGAACAGAAAATGCTTGAGCAAGCTGGATGTGGTGACACAGGGCTACAAATCGCAGGACTCTGGGAGGCTGAGGCAGGAGGGTCACAAATTTGAGACCCACCTGTATAATAACTTAGCAAGACAGTCGCAAAATAAAAAATACAATAGGACTGGAATCTAACTCAGGCCTGGGATCTAAGTCAGTGCAAAGGCGGGGGAAGGGAGAACCTGGCGTCCCAGACGCTATCAGTTCTTATCAGTAGAACTCTGTCATCCAAGACACTTAATTAGGAGATACAAAGACCAGGATGTGTCTGCCTGCCAGAGTGCGCAGGGTTCTGCAGACCTATCAGGGTTGATGAGCTGCTGCCACCTGAGCGCTGGCTGGAAGCTCAGAGGCTCCCACGAGCCAGGCCGGGGTGCAGTGCTAGATGCAGAGGCAGCTTTGTTTCTCACAAACTCTCTTCTCCCACTGCGTGGAGGTCGCCGGTCGGACGAACCAACGCCGTGCCAGGGCCAGGGAACAGACCGGACCACAAGAGTCCAGCGTGGAGAGAGACTGGTGGCCGTGGCTGCTCGTCAGGGTGACCCCGGAGGCTGCCGAGGATGCTCCTGAGCCCGGCACCCTCCCTGCACGGTGAGCCTTCGCCAGTGGCTGCAGGAGGCTGGGCCTGAGGAAGGTGCACAGTGCAGCTGTCCTCACTGCTGTCATCTGTGTGATGAAACAACGACACCTATGAGTTTTATTTTATAAAGAAATAAAAAGCAATAAAAATCATACAGAATTTCAAAACTGATACAAGGAGGTTAACAGTGGCCAATATGTTACATTTTGTTATCTTCAAATTAGGTGCTCAGATGATAAGACAGAGGCGTGCACAATGGATCA
Source organism: Myocastor coypus (assembly GCA_004027025.1). Lineage (NCBI taxonomy): Eukaryota > Metazoa > Chordata > Mammalia > Rodentia > Myocastoridae > Myocastor > Myocastor coypus. The sequence continues at coordinate 722 of PVJA010024615.1, read as the reverse complement.
AACAACATAAGCAGAAACCACCATCTTCAATGACCTAAAAGAGGTCCGTATTAGAACTCGCCTAGCCTACGTATGTATGTTTTTTTCGTTTCCCCTTCCTTTTTTTCTCTTTTCACCCATTGCAGTTACTCTCTCTCTTTGAGCAGTTTATTTCTCTTTTTATTTCTCTAATGTAGATTTTGGGTCTTATTTTTGCTTTTCAGTTTACACTAGGGACACAGGATGACATTTATACATTCAAGTTTGACTGATTTCACTTGCAAGTATAGCCTCTAGTTGGATCCATTCACTTAGGAAAACCTCAGGGCCGGCCAGAGAGCTCAGTGGACAGAAGCGCCTGTTTAAGCAGAGCACAGTGGCTAGGGTTTGATTCCCGGTCTGCGGTGCCAGCCCCGCCCCTGGGACATGCTGTGATGGCGATTGAGACTGGGCATAGTGGTGGGCACCTGTAATCCCAGCACTTGGGAAGCTGAAAATAGGAGAATCACTACAGGTCAGGTCTATGTAATGAGACCATGTAGACCCTGTTCTAAATACAAAAAAAAAAAAGCAAGCAAGCAAGTTTTTCCTTCTTTATAGCTAATACTCTATTCCATAAAATACCACATCTTTTTTTATCCATTCCTCAGCTGATGGGCATTTGGGTTGTTTCCAAGAGCTACCTATGACAACTTGGGCTGCTATACACATGGGTGCAGGGCCTGGGGAGATAACTCAGTGGT
>PVJA010024614.1:0-31656 GCA_004027025.1 Myocastor coypus | reverse complement strand
GAAGCACTCTGCTCCATGCTCTTCTTGACTTCATGGTTTGTGCAGAGAAATCCGCTGTTATTCTGATGGGTTTTCCTTTAAATGTGATCTGTTTCTTTTCTCTAGCAGCTTTTAGTATATTATTCTTCAGCTGGATTTCTGGTATCTTGACTATTATATGTCTTGGCGTGTTTTTAGTTGGGTTGATGTTATTTGGGGTCCTGTAGGCTTCAGTTACCTGAATATCTGATTGTTTTCTCAAATTTGGGAAGCTTTCTGCTATTACTTCTGCCCATATCTTTTTATATCATTTGTATTGACTTCTTCTTTTTCATTGATTCCCATTAATCTCATGTTGTTCATTTTTGCATCGTCTTGCAGATGATGAATTATTTTTTCCTGCATTCTGATTGTTTTTAAAAGAACCTTTCTTACTCTTTCACTGGCTGCAACTGTGTCTTCAAGGTTCGAAACTCTATCTTCATTTTCGTTCATTTGGCTCTGCCAACTTGTGATCGAGGTTTTATTTTCTTGTATATCTCTTTGAAACTGTTTCATGCGATCTATGTCTTTCCTATATTGCTCCGTCAGGGAGTCCAGCATTTTTCTATTCTCCTCTAATTGTTTATCGATGTCTTCTTTAATAGTATTGAAGTCTGTCATTATGGTTATCCTTTCTCCCTCTAATACAGAGATCATTTCTGTTCTTTTCTCCTTTCTACTTTTGTGTAGTTGTTCCCCTACTTGGGATGCTATTGATTTAGGCATGTCTTTGTCAACTTTGGATATTATTTCTGCTCTAATGTCCTCTATACGTTTCTCCAGCCATTTTTCCACTTCATGTATTTCTTTTTTCACTTCAGATGTTATCTCTGATCTCAGTTGCTTTATAAGTTTCTGCACTTGTGTGTCTGCCTCAGATGTTACTAATTCAGAGGTTTCATCTGTATGCTTCCTAATTTCTTCCATGATAGTGTCTTCTGTATTTGGTTTGGGTGGGCACGGGCCCTGAGATTGCATCCTACTCCTTGTTATCATTTTGTATGGAAGTGGCCTCTGCACTTTGGTGGCGTTATGCTGTGTCTATGGGAGTCTGGTCTGGAGACTCCAAGCTGGTTCCTCTACAGAGGTTCCTGACTCTGTGCTGGAGCTCTGGCTGCTAGCTTCTGTGAGTGGTCTGTAGGTGGAGGTGGAGCTTTGGGATTGAGCAGTCCTGGTAGGCTCATGGACCAGATCGGGTGCCAGACAAGATGTTTGATGGGTTCGGTGCTGTAGATTGGACTGGAGGGGTAAAAAAAAAAAAAAAAAAAAAAAAAAAAAAAAAAAAAAAAAAAAAAAAAAAAAAAAAGGGGGTGGGGAAGCGGGGGAGTGGAAGGCGTGCCAAGGATCCTGACCAGGCTGGCGCTTGGGCTGTGCTACTGGCTGGGACTCGGCGGGGACTGGAACAGGAAGTTAGTCGCAGGAGCGCAGAGGAGGGGCAGAGGGGAGCAGGCAACTTAACCGCGGCGGACGCGGGACCTGTGCTACCGGCTGGGACTCGGTCGGGACTGGAACAGAGAAAAATATTTTGGATAATGAAAGTTTTTCTTGTCTCAAATTATAAGTAATACTTTGTACTTTGGATTATTTTTACCTGATCCATTTTATGTAAACTAGTGAGCATTTTAACAATATATGAAAATCAAAGAAATGTATGTGAGACTTCTATTTTTTATTTGTGGTATACATGTATATATCCATATATATATATATATATATATGTATATATATATATATATTAAATAGAATATATATTCTATTTCTTTTAATTACCAATTTATAATTTCACAGTAAACTTAAGAAATGCAATGGGAAGATAAAGGAAACACAAAAATTGCTCTATATTTCTCCTCCAAACTAAAAACATACTTCAGACATTAGCCATAATAATTCATGCTATAAATTGGTACATTTTACAAATGGATGTGATATAAGATCCATATCTAGTGCCCTAGCTATGTAGGAAGCTGAGGTCAAAGGACACGATTGGGCGTAGGCATTAGATACCAAATGTGTAACATAGGAAGACCTACTTTCGAAGGAAGGAAGCAAGAAACTCAACCACAAAATGAAACAAAAGTTAAAAAGAAATAAAAAAGAAAGGTAAGTTTGGTAATGTGAAAAAATATTATCCGTATTAAAATTGATAGGATCGTGGAATAACATGTTTTGAACAGCTAGACTACATGCACAGAAAATTTTTTCAAGCCTGTTCTTTGTTATATTATAATCTGTAATAAATGAAAAACTTAAAAATTGAAGCCAACTTCTCTTTCTGAAACAGAAATTAGTTTACACAAACTCTTTACTTTACCCTTTCTCTAAGCATTTGTACAGATGTTAAACATTACATTTTCCCTTATGCTGGTTAATTCTAGTCATCTTGAGAAAATTCCTCTCCATAGATGTCAGCATAGCGGGTTTTTAAAAAGCTATTGTTTTGAGTAATGATCATCAAGGGAAAGAATACGACATTTCTAGGAGAATCACTGCATTTCTTTAAAACGTAAGATTATCTTGTGCTGGTGGAAAGAAAAGCATAAAACTAAGCATATGAATTCCTTGTAATAAAGTCTCCAACACTTGGTTCAAAAAGTCTCAGTGAGGAGATATTTGTTCAAAGTATTTTAAACATTTAAGAAAAAAATATTTTCCAATGCTGCGCTCGTCCTCAAAACACAGTGAAGGTCACTGTGGTAGGAACTGTCTCTGTTGATTTAGATGAATGTGGCCTCATTCCAATCTATTCTGCTTTTCATTTTATCCAATTGAAAACCTACCACAAGTTTTTCCTGTAGGCTGTCAGACATAGCACAAATATTTCATATGCCATAGTAGGCTTATTAAATTGGCACCAGTTTTAGCCTTTGGGGTAGTTTACTTCATGATTTTAAAAGCTTTTCCCCTCTCTCCCTTATTATAGAATGCACAATACAGATGTTCCTGTTTTGAAAGCCTAATGTTAATGATATCTCCCAATGCATATGATAGTACTTGTGAATACACAAATTGGAGATTTTAGACTGTATTGTAGGAGTGAAGATGGATATGGGAAATATGTTGTTGATGAGTAGCTCATATATATAAATATCTTCCAAATATATAAACCTTTTAAAATTTGATGACCCTGATGTCTAATGCATGCTCATGCTACCGGCTTGTCATAATAAAATAGGGAAAAATCAGCTTATAAACTTCTAAAATTTAAAAATCCTTTCTATATATAAGATTGCTCTAAGCTACCTAAGCTTAATATATATTCGATCTTTATTTTTATTCAGAACCTTGTATGTGAAGTAGTACTTTTGTTATGATTATATTGACAAGGAAAATCAGGTAAACTTCCCAGAACTTCATACTATATGATATTAAAAAGAGTTTCAAACCCAGATGCAATGAATCCAGGTCCCACATCCGTATCCACTATACCATTGTTGATTTGGATAATAGTAATAAATAGAAAAAAGTTGGAAGTAAGTGTCTTATAGTAGAAAGCTGCACCATTAATAAAAACTAGATTATAGTAAAGTATACAAAGTACAAAGAAAATAAAACAGAAGCTTTTAGGAATCACAAATGATTGCAGCTTGTAACAAAAGCATTAAAATTTTATTTGAATAAGAGCACACAAAGAAATAGACTATTAAGAAGAAGTTTTTCTAAAAGTTTAATAAAATAGGAATATGAAGTGTGACTCTTGACATACTGATGTAATTTGGAAAAAAGACAGCACAATTCCTTCCTTGTTTCTTCCTTCATTCCCCTACACAGGAGCACCTTCCCCGCTCCTGAAGAAGGCACTGAGGTGAAAGCAGACCTGGTCCCCTACCATTACTGAACTCTTGTCACCGGTGAAGGAGAAGGATAAGAAGTATTTCCTTTAAATAGGGCACAGTATATTAGATACATGCAGTGATGGAACATAACACAGGGTGAGCAATGCTAGGGACTGTGGTTTTGAATAAGGTCATATTACACAATGTCTTCGGCAATGGGTCATACTGAAAATGTAATTTCCTTGAGCCAGGAATGGGCCTAAACTCCTCCCAGCAAAGCTCAGATGTATACTTGACTAAAACTGCAAAGAGATTGTATTGTGTTCCGGTGGCTGCTGTAACACACAGAAAGAGGGTGGTTTAGAGCCATGGGAATTCATTCTTTCACAGTTCTAGAAACCTGATGCTCATAATGTTGGTCAAACTTCTGTGGAGACTGTAGTGGAAATTTCATTCTCTGCCTCATTTAAATGCCTGGGCTGCTTGGTCTTACCTCTGAATGCTTTATTTTCTATGTTTTTTTTTTTTTTTTCTCAGAACTCTTTCATTTTATAAGAAAATATTGAATTGCTATTTTATTCAATAATATTATATCACGTAATCCAGGTTAAACAGATGCTGTTTTTAGTCTCATAAGTCCCAGGAATGGGAAGTGAAAATTTCTGGGATGTCATTTTTCAGCTTCCCACAGAGGCCACTTTGACTCAAAGCAGAAGGAAGGAACAACAAATTTGGGGAAAGGGCTAGTGTAGATGGAGTCCTGATCCCGATTGCCCCGGTTATTACAAAATAAGGGGGAGCCACTGGGCAACTTGGGCAGCTGCCTGTGTCACTTGACTAGGATTTAAAAAAAATACTTTTATTTTTTCTTTTGTTATTGTTATGTTGATAGGAGAACAAATAGAAGAAGACAAGAGTAGAAGATGGGTTGGCATTCTACGGCAATGGTGACAGATAAACAATAGGCTTCACAAGGTTGGAATGTAGTAAAAATGATGAAAATGTTTACCTCTCATTTATTGTTGGGAGGACATATTGACTTCTAACGGACTTTGGCTATACTTTGGATTTGGTGGTACCCTTTGTAGGAAATCCCAGAAACCATTGATTTCTGGGGAAATATTTTCTACATAGACAGCAGCAAGATCAGAGAGGCTATGTTCTTTTCTTACTAATGTGACAGTGTTAAACTCTTATTTCAATGAAGTTATGGGAGGACTTGTGAACACAAACCCGGAAGCTGAAGTATTATTGTAGACATTGCTCCTATGCTTGAACTCAACCACGTCCATAGATTGAACTAATAAATAAATGTTAGGCTTGAGTGCATGTAATAGATTCAGAATTCTGAGCCATGTGTGAAAATAAATTTTTTTAAAATTTTTTAATTAATTTTAATGACAAAGATAAAATAATAATGAAACAATTTCAAAACAGCTTAATAGTACATTTACAATAATTAATACACTGCATATTGTTGTCTTCATGGTAGTTATTCAGCGGACAAGATGCAGACCTAATATTTTGTCAAAAATATTAGTACAAATTTTTCTTCTCATTGAATAAGAGAAAGTAGCTGTATGTCTCTCCTAACTATCTTGTATATACATAAAAATTTTTTTCATTACAAGTGATCTTTTAATTGTATCCCCCTTTTTGTTTTGTATTGTCAGAAATGAGGGTTCCATTGCTAGTAGAGAAGCTGTATTTGGAGAAATTTTTAAAAGATCTTTTCATACTTGATGCCAGTCCAAATATTATAGGTACTTGAATTCAGCAAAATAATCCAGTGTAGTCCAATAGTTCACAGTAGTGGTGAGTTACCAGCACAACTGGCAATTGTCCGAAGCTGTTCACTTGAGCTTTTTACAGCTCAGCCTATTCATATGGCATTATGTTTTGTACCTTGTAGCTACACTTTTCTGCTGGATGGTTAGGACCTAGAGAAATCATTCAAAAAAATTATTTGGAATCAAAAAAGACCTAAAATAGCAAAGAAAATAAATTGTTTTTAAAATTCAGTGAGCTTAAGGATAGATTGGATAGGTCCTTACTAATAAACAGCATATTTCAGACATTACAAAACACTGCTGGAGCAGGTAGAGAAAAGCTGCAAGGTGGTGGCATGTTGGTGAAATGGTAGCCCACAGATTTCTTACATTTGCACCACAAGAAAGGATTTGAAGTCTATATGTTGTCAACATTTAAAAATTATGCTGTTCCATATAAAAATGAGTTGTCACGTAAAATGCATATTTACAGAAATTGAGCATTGGTAGTCCATGTTCTTACATAGCGCTAATTGTCGGGGTCTTACAAGAGTGTTCTCCTCTGCTACAGTTCTTCCCTTCTTCCTTCTCTGATTAATTCATCTGGAGCACTCTGCCCTCATGTTCTAATCTGGCTGTTTAGTACGACCTTTATTAAGGTCCCTTATTTTTCATGAGAATTCAGCTCACTTCTTACCTTTGATATGTACCTCGTTTCCAGGATCTCAAAACTCCCAACTTCTCAATTTATTTCCTCAATTAGTGGAGTAGTTTTACAATCAGCTACAATGTTTGGAGGGCACACACGCTACCTAATACTGTTTTCACACCTGGCATCAAGTTCAAATTTGAAAGCTCAAAAAAGTTGCTCATAATTTTGATAATTTGCTAGAGGAACTTATAAAATCTTACCAAAACCTATTTACCTATTATGGTTTATTGCATGGAAAGAATACAGATTAAAATGATCCAAAGAATGGAGCATATAGAAAAATACGAAACACAGAACTCTCTTGTCTTTACCCTGTCCTTCCTGATGTTGATGTATGATAACATATACATCAGAACTGCCAGCCACAGAGACTTACAGAGCCTCCGTGTTCAATTTTTATTGGAGTCGCATCATGTAGACATGACTGATGGATTGATTGTATGCATCTTTGATCTCAGTCTCTAGGTTTATTGATATTGTGTGACCTTAAACTCCCAACCTAAATTGCATTGTTTATTTTTTCTGATATGGTCAGTCCCACCCATTAGACTTTTCTGAGTAAACTCAAGGTCCCCAGGTAAACAAAGGTATGTAGGTCAGTCACAAAGTTCTAGGGTCCAGATATTACTTTCCAAAAGTGGAAGGCAAGGGCCAGACAATCCCTCTGGGAGAGGTTAAATTTTTTATTACACAATATGTGACAGTAAGATTTTAAGGATGAAATTTGGGGACAAAACTCAGAGAGGAAATCATTAGAGGTATAATAATTGCTAATCGGGCACAGTCAAGAATTCCATATTTTCTCTGTGCTCAATTTAAGCCAACATAACATTTTTCATGCCTAGAACATCACTCAAGCTTTTAATGCTTTAAAATTCGGACACTGTACTGACTCTTGATCAATGATCAATAGCTAGTGTTTGCTTTCTTACGCTTCTAGAATTTTTCTGCATCCCAGTACTGTGAAATTTCATGATTATAAACCTTGAAATGAGTCTTTTCATTCATTCTTTTCATTCTGGTAGGATTTAGTTGGCTTTTTCAATTTATATCCTCTGGCTATTACATTCGGAAACACTTGTTCTATATCCTTGATATTGTTGCCTCTTTCATGGTTTTCTGTTTATGAAACTATTATTGTCAGATAATGAATTGATCATTTAATATCACTCTTTCTTTTATTTTTTTTTTTTATAATTTTTACTCTTTTGCTTTTGGAGGTTTTCATTCAATTCCTCCATGACAAGTTTATCCTTTAAAATGATTCACTCTGCACCATAGGTTGATTTCAACAGTACTTGATTTACATTCTGACTATTCCTTTTCTATCATCCTGGCTTTGTTTTAAGGCATTCTCTTAATATTTAAAGACATTAAAGTCATAGACTTTGTAGCTTTACCTTACTATGTTCCATCATGTTTTAAAGTATTTGTGTCTGCGTTTGTTCTTTCCTGAGTGTTCTTCAAAGTCAGACACTTTCTGCAGTTCATTCAAATGTACTATTAAGACTTTAAAGTGTTTGGAGATGATGCATGTGACTGTGTGATTTCTTGATATATGGATCTCCTTCAAGGATAACGACAGGAAAACTTTGCTTTTCTGTGAGCAAAATTCTTGTCAGTTTTTCACTGGCTTGTCTCTAAGAAGGCTGGGAGGGAGGATGGCAAACTTACCAGGAATGCAGGCTTCTCCGTTAGCACAGGGGTTAGAGAGCAAGGGTATCAGTGTAAGGGAATGAGTTACCATTCAGCACACATTTTTAGTATTTTCTGGAGGAAAATATTTACTTTCTTTCTCAATAGTACAGAGCATCTCTTAGCCCTGAAATTGTATGGATCAGTATTTCCAGAAAGTAACTCGAGTTTTTTTTTTTTTCCAAAGGGTACAAGGTGAAATTGCCTGTGTGCTTGCATGGAAGAGAGATTAATCAGTCTTATATTTAGTCCCAGATATAAGCCTTGTGAGGTGCCAGATTTCCCCAAACCCTAATCTGTCTCTACCTCTGTGGGGTGCATTTGCTGGTTTGAGCTGTCCTCTCACTGCAGACTTTGGTTTCATTTTTGCTGGTATCATTCATTAGCTCTTTAGCTTACAACACGTAACTGCAAGCTCTTGTGCACTGCCATGTTTTCTCATGTTCTCTCTTCCATGTGGCTTTGCATCAGCACTTTAACCATGTCAGAGCATGACTGTTCAGCAGATTTCATATGATCCTCTGAATTCAGCTTCCCATAGGAGGTCATAAATGTAGATAAATGAAAGCCCAGTACAAGGGCCCAGGGAAATAGCTCAGCAGAACAAGTGCCTGCCTACCAAGCACAAAGGCCTGAGTTCAGTCCCTGGTCCTAAAAAGAAAAAAAAAAAAAAAAAAAAAACCAGCAATTTTGAAGTAAATTGTGAGCATTTTATTACCACCTCTGACTTATGTTCTTATATTCAAATTATAAATCACATTATAATTATGTATAATATGATTGCACAAGAGAAATAATCGGTAAAGTAACCATAGGCTTATTTTAGAAAATCTAAATATATTTATATTAGAGGTAATTAAGCATAGAGGCTTGTTGCACATGACCCTACACAGCTCTTTCTACACATACACTTAGATATACATTCAACCAGATGCTATTAAAAATAACATTTCTTGAGCATTTTGAATAAGGAGACGTTGATGTAGTCTCTGTAATGCAGAGGCTGATACATACAATTTTTTACCTGCAAGGAGATCAAAATTTACCAGGATTGCTGCATATGTACAAGTAATTCAGACACTAAGAGTTCAGACAATGAACACTTTACACTTCAGAATACTGAGATAATCAGAAAGTAAGCAACCCAAAGACTTCATAAACAAAAGTAATTTTCATGGCACTTACAGTCGAAATTTGAATACTGTATTGATAATTTGCCTTAGGCTCTTACATGGATTGCATTTGCACACACTCTAGGTTTGAGTAGTAGCTTTTCTGAAATACATATTTAAAATATTCAATATTAAATGTATACTACAGTTAAGAAGATTGTAAAATAGCATGAGGCTGAAATGGTAAGTGGCTCTGAGGGTTATGTATAACAAACAGTAGTTACACAAGTAGGGCCAGTATAGTTAACAACCAGGCACAAATCTTGGTTCTAGTACTTGTTATCCAGAGCCTTGTATAAGTCAAGTACTCTCTTGCCATTAGTTTCTTAAATTATGAAACTAGGAAGTAGATTATGTGGATCTTATAAAGTTTTTAGAAGAATTTCATGAAAGAATGTATGTATAACATAGTCACAATTTTACAATTATTGTCAGTTAAGTATCATGATTATTAAAAGCACAAACAATATGTCATTTCATTTTACAACTTCCTTCCTCTCACGTCTAGCATTGTACTTCTCAGCTCTGCATCTGGAAATACGTGAAGGAATCAACCTTTGAAGAGCAGAGGCCTATTGAGTTTATGGTCTTTGAGAGTGCAGTCCCTGACTGAGGGAAACAATTTCCTTGAGTCTCCAGATAGCAGTGGTGAAGAATACATGGAGCAACAAACTGCTCTCGCAGTTAGCTACAGAACAGAGGCAAAAGCCACCAGGTCATGGAATCTGCACACAAGAACACATCCCCAGGGAGCTAACGGCCTACTACAAAACCCAGCTCCTCAATGTTCCACCAACCCCAGGTTCTCCCACATTCCAGTAACACCACAGAAAAGTCTTTCTGTGTTCATTGGTTTAGGGCGACTTAACACTTTTTTTCCAGCTTCATTATTGATTTCATCTTTATTTTCTTTTCTTTGTCTTTTTGAGACAGGGTCTCGCTACGCAGTTCAGGCTGGCCTTGAGCTCACTTTTGTAGCCCAGGCTGGTCTCAAACTCACATTGATCCTCCTGCCTCTGCCTCCCAAGTGCTGGGATTACAGGTGTGTGCTACAATGCCTGGCTTGATTCTATCTTAAAGAGAAATAAAAAGAAATAAAAAAGATACAGAATTTCAAAAGAAAATGACAGGAAATCGGCAATGATTATTATAGCGCATATTGTTATCTTCAAAGTGTTATTCAGATTATCAGATATACACATGTAAGACTGATCAAACAATACAAACGCAAACTGTTCCTTTCAATGAAGTAACAAAGCACAAGAAAGCTTTTAGCACATGACCCTTTGTAAGATATTTATTAAATTGCAATAAGTGTGAAATGGTGTCTGAGAAGTATGTTAGATATAGTCTAACCCAGGCAAGTGAGACTTTTCTGAGAATTGAAAACTCAGGGATTTTTTTTTTTTTTTTTTTTTTTTTTTTGTAAGAGATTGTTTACATGATTACAAGGTATTTGGAAAGCTAAACAGAAAGGAAAAAGGGATATTGAGGCAATTCAGATTTCAGACATCACAGAAAACCTTCATCTTGTTTTGCTGAAAACACCCAAGAAGGACATGTACAGCTGCCAAAACTGGGATGTAATGGGCTCATGAAGGGCCAACTCACAAAATAGGGGAAGAGACATACACCTTTGGTTTTTCTATCTTCACTTATGAGCTCCCCCTGATGCCTGCTATTTACTGAAGGAATCCAATTGAAGCTAAAGGATCTCAGAATGTGGAAATCTACTCTTCAGATTATTGGTCTCATATTAAAAATAAAAACAAAACAAAAAACAAGGAAGGAGGAGGTTATGAATACATTTGTGAAAAAACTGCCACGTGATCATAACAGATATTTGTAACACATCCATATTATTCCCTTTAAATGAACAACTATTGAAAATGGTAAACATTTAGACACTCAACTCATTTTAAATTATGCAAAAATCATGAAAAATTATTCTGTCAAAGTATGTGTATGTGTGTCTCTGTGTGTGCACACAGAGAGTGACTGAGATAGATGGATTGATAGACAGAGAAAGACAGGTAGAGAGAGAGACGAGACATAGATAGAGAGAGAACTACTTAGAGCAACTCTTCAGGCTTAACTGAAAATACTGTTTCTGTTGTCCTATCACACATATGTTTATTATTCTTCCCCCAATTCCTTGCATTTCTTTCAATTTTTGCATTCACTCAATAAACATTTCTTAGACAGTTACTGTATATCACAAATTTGGTCATGTGGATTCAATGTAAGCTATAACATATATTGGCTCAGTTCTCAGTGACCCCCAAGCTATGTGTGAATATATTCTTCTGAGTCTTTGCCTTTTTCTCTAACCATATTCCTAGAATTAAGTAGAGTTCTGCAATCACTTCCTACTCATGCCCTTACAACATTTTCTGACAACCGTATGTCGTATAACAGATGTTTAATAAATATGTGTTCAATTAAATTGAATAATTTTATAAGGCTAGCCTCTCTCTTTGGGCCTTGTATTTAAAATTGCTAGAGAATAAAACATGATGCAATAAAAAGAGTGATAGTTCTTAGAAAGTAGAAACAACAAATTTCAAAAGAGCATAAATAGCAAAATATGTACAAAATATTATGTGTCACAAAAACACAGCAATAAATGAAAAGTATTTTATAAAGTACATATTTTCTCAATCAGAAATTCTCCAGTTTGTGGCTGGGCAGATAGCTCAATGGTCTAAGCCCCTGCCTGGCATGGGTAAGAACCTGGGAACAATGACCCTAGGCACTGAGCCAGCCAATAAAACCAGGCCTGGAAGCGCACGCCTATTATCCCAAAACTGGGAAGGTTGACATAGGAGGATCACTATGAGTCTGAGCCTTGTAGCAAAATTCCTTACCAAATAAAATAAGAAAAATATTAGAAATTTTATAGTTTATTTATACTTTGCTAGGAAAATGTAAGATAAATTTGTATTCTTTTGAGAGTAAATAGGCCATTTGTTATTCTGAACTTGGACTTTTGTTAACCTTCTCTTATTATTTTTAACTTTTTTAGTATTAAACATGATGATGCAGCCTAATCAGATTAGCAATTAACATCCTCAATGTTTAGAGAAAGTTCTTCGACTATAAGGAAGCAGGGAAGCAGGTGTAGATTCTGGGCATTGGCCCAGTCTAGATGAGCCCATCACAACACAACACAGGATGTTAGATCAGAATCAGGGAGATTTTGTGAATAGAGAAAGCAGTTTTTCCTTACTAATTTCTACAGGTCTTTCTAAAAAGAAACTTGAACTATGAGGGACAGATTTTTCTATGAAGGATGTAATTATGACATTTTCACAGCAATTGGTTTATTCTGTTTGTGAAGATGATCTCATTTTAGAAAATGTATATCAATTTCTTTATGAATGTGCAAGGGCAAGCATCAATGCCAAAATGACACCCAGGATTTAGAAGCACATTTATTTACATTGAGAGTCATTGATCAGTATCTTTCTCTAAATATCTGGCCCTGATCTCTATGGTTTTCAGCTTAAATGGATAAACAAATAGGAAATGTAGAGAAAGAATGGCTTCTGAATTAGTGATTTATTCTTACAATATATATCATAGTGGTCAGCTATGCTTCCCAGTTATCAGCTATTACTAAGAGACAAAAGTAACAGCAACTGGGACTATAACTATTACCCTGACAACTAACAGGCTGAGGTATACTGGTTGGGAGAGGCATCTTCCCTTATATTCCTGCCCCCTTTTAGTTTCCCTGGCAAATCTTTCCTGGGCATATTACACGTAACCTTCTGAGACAAAGCCCAACTAGAAGTAACAACATTAGAGCTATCAGGGATGCTAGGACGGGCCCTACCCACAGATGGAAAGACTGTCTTATTATAGAGCTTTTTCTATGTTGCTTTTAAGATGAAACGTAAATTAAGCCTGTCTATTCTGTAGCATCACTTTGGGAAGGCAGTGAGGGATTTAGTCTGACCTAAGAGCATGTCGAATGTGTCTCCGATGCTTATCAAATCTGGGTCAAGTGTTTGATTGATTGTTTTGTTCTTTCGGGGCCAGCCTCCATAGAGTTTAAGGAAAAAAAAAAAAAAAAAAAAACAGCTAGCAAGGGGAGGGGAACAAGGAGTACTGGGGTAAGCAGCCCCAGGAGACAGAAAATATCAAAGCGACTATGTCTAGAGCAATCTTGTGAATGATGTCTTCAGGGTTCAACAGCACAGGGGATGCTCAGTGCCAGGAGTGAGCAGAGCAGAGCTGGAATCCGTCATTTCATTAGAGTGCGATGTTTGGTCCAGGTAAATTCTCCAGTGAATCTAAGCCTTGGGTTTTGAAACTTGTAAAGCTAATTAATACATACCTGGGTATATGTGTGTTCAGGAGTGTCTACAGGTATAGCTGATAGCAGGACCCCATGAACTCCTGCTGTCTAGTCAGTGAGGATAGGGAATGTGTTGAGCCAGACTGAGTAGGTGATGACAAGTGCTGAAAGGTATTTATAGCCCATGCTAAATTTATTTTTGCATAATCTATCCGTAGATCTTTAAGTGGGGAGAGCACACTCTATTGCATGAGATCGGTGCCAGGGACACAGATGCGGAAGCTTGAGCAGGCTTCAGGGGTCTAAGTGCCAGCACTGTGGTCGGTTTTGCAGAACAAATGTTGGGGTAGGTCTGACTCTGATCTTCTGCATGTACCAGGCAAATGTTTCCTGGCTGTGGTTGCAGTTTTCTTTGTCAGAAGGACAGTGGCTATGCAAGAATGAAGTCAAAATGAGAGGCAGACCCTAGAGACTGGATTCAAGTATTTGTACAGGTAGGCCACTGGGCACTCGGAGGGGCTGACACTCTTAAGTAAACACCATAACTTTTTTTTTTTTTTTTTTATCTCAAGGATTCAGATTTTGTAGAATCCAGCAGTTTGAAGAAATCTGTGGGAAGTTTTTTCTCACAACGAGTTTCCGCCAGACGTTGAAGCAGAGCTTTGGTGGCTTTCCCTCAGGAAGCTTAAGTGTCCTTAGTCAGAATTTCAGTGATATTTTCTGTTGGGAAACTAGCAAGGTCAACTGTGAGAGATTCTCCAAAGAAGGTGCATGAGCTTTGAACCTCTGGGAGATTGAGTGCAGCTCAGTTGGCTTTTGAGTCCAGAACTGGAATCTTTCCATTTAAAGGGAAAGAGGGGCTGGCTGACAGGAGCCAACCAAAGACAGAAAAGGTACTCTTTAGGTCCAGGGCAGGTGTACCAGCAGGCTGCAGGTAACAGAAGCCCGAGGCAAAATATGTGAGGGCAATCACAGTGCATTGGCAGCTCAGATACCTTGAACTGGCTTTATAGGCAGGAGACTTTTTTTTTTCTTAGCAGTGTCACAGTTCATAGAAAGTATTGAAGCCTCATGTTTTTCTTTCTTGGGGGTTTATAGTAGAATTACAAGGGAAAGAGAATTAGGTGGTCTCAGAGCCAAAAGTGATGCTAGTGCCTCCTTGAAAATAGTAGGAGAGTTGGCAAACTCTTGTGATAATTAATAGCAGTTCAATAAAGCATGTACAGGATGGGGACCATACAATGCCAGGTGATGGCTGTGTTGCTGGTTGCATGGAGATCTTGCCCAATGTGATTAACAGTCTGTCAGGCTGCTGAGTGGCTGGATGCCTGTTCACTCTTCCTGTCACATCTGACAGCAATAAGAGTCAAGGTGAGGTGGCATGGTTGCTATCCAGGCCTAGAGGAGAGTCTTTTGTTCATGCCTTTAGGAGGAGAGTTTTCAGAGCTTCAGTACCACAGCTGTCTTAGGCTAATGCAGGCATCATCTTCCTCTCAGGAAACAGTCAAAGTTGGTAGTGTAAGGTTTGCTGGAAACAAGATGGTCACTTCTAACCTGAAGAAGAGGCCTCTTCCCTGAAGCATGGGGGCTGGCCTACATACAGATTTATGTTTGATGATATGTCTGCCCAGTCGGCAATTTTATGTCTAGCAGAAGGGGAAGAGGCATGAGTCCAAGTCACTCTGAAGATGATGCTATTGGCTCCCTGTAGCCCAGTTGAGGAAGGGAGCCTGGCCTGGCCTGGTCTGAGCCCATCAGACCAATGAAAATGCTGCACTCTGAATGAGCATGTACTTGGTAGTGGTCATAGGCCTTATATCAGTTAGGCTTCTGCATAACAGCTGTAACATTTGTAACATTTGACATATTGAGAAGTGCTTTCCATGTGGTGTGACGTTTGGGAAGGGCCATGGCAACTCGTTCCTTTTTTTCTCAGTCAATGTGTGAAACTCAGAAGAAATGGCTGATGGTCACCGGGAGTGGGCACTTCATGGTGCCATCTGACGAGGAGAGAAAGCACAGAGCTTTGGAGTGATGGCATCTGTGGCCAAATACAGACAATAGCTAGCTGGAACTGGCTCAGCTAGCTGGAAGGAGACCAGTGCACTGAAGCTCTCAGGGTTGGCAGCAACTACTACAGCCAAGGCACCAAGGGGAATTCTCAGGAAGAATGGGTCTCATTTTGTTTTTTCTTTTAGTTTCAGGGAAGAGTTTATTTTCATCTTTAACTTCATAAAAGCACCCACCTTTTTTTTTTTTTAGTCAGGGACTATGGGTTTTGGCTAATTAGTTCCTACCTCTGACTTCTTATATGTGTATTACATATCACTGAATGATGGAACAATAGTCCAAAGATAGGTTCCGCTGAGAGAAAGAGGGCAGTCAGGTGCAGTCTTGGTTGTGCCCCTCACAGGATCTTAAGCACAACTTAGCTAATCAGGGTGTGAGGGCCCCCTTATGGCACAGGTCTATCACCACAGAACCACAGGTTAGGGACCACTGAGCTACCAGGACCAGTGCTTTCCAGTATTGATACAGAAATGCAGCATCCTGTGTGGTTTATTCTGTCTGTTACACTCACTCATACATTCGTTTAACAGGCACTTGCGAGTAGTCCTAAGGAAAACTGATCAGAATCTCCTTCTGCTTGAGCTGAGCAGGATGGATAGACTACATGGGGAGAGGCCTAGGCTCTTATTCCAGAATCATGCAGGCAGGCAGGCAGGTAGATGGATTGCATTCTCCTTCTTGTGGTTCAGTGTAAGTCACTCGAGCAGTAAGCCAGAAATACTCCCTCAGACTTTGGAGGGGACTTGAGAAATCTCAAGGGTGCCTTTCCATCAGGACCTGGAGAGTTCTTTGCTCTGTACATGAAGGCTGGGGCTGGTGACCAAAGAGGTCATCATAGGCATTCTTCCAAGGCAATGCAGCACATGCAACAGCATGCATAAGCACCAAAATGACACTGAGGATTTGCAAGCAGATTGATTTACATTGAAGAGCACTAATCGGGATCATATCCAAAATATTAGGCCTTGATTTCTTGTGGTTTGGGGCATATATTGGATAAGCAATAGGAAATACACAGGCAGAGTGGCTTGTCAATTGTTGATATTTTTCCTTGAAAATGGCATCATCATAACCAGCTGTTACTAGGAAACAAAAGTAACAGGAGCTATAACTGAAACTGTTACCTTGGTAACTAACAAACTGGCTCGGGGAAGGTGTTTTCTGCTACACATGAATCAATCAATTTAACATCACTTGGACACAATACCTGACATACACAACTTAAAGGAAGAAGAAGCAGCTAATTTCAGGCACCACTGTAGCTTATGATCAACAGAAACATCAGCGACAGAAAGAGGGCACAGGGAAACAAAGATGTCTAATTTTAGATGGCCATGAAGCTAAGTAAGGGGCACAATCTAAGAAGAAAGTACAAGAAATCCAATACAGTATCCAAGATCGTGCCAGTGTGTCCCACCAAGACACGTGGTCTCAGTTACTGTTCTCACTGCTGCAACAAAGCATTCAATGTCCAAAGTCTAAAGGGAAAAGTCTTATTTAGCTCACAGTTTGTAGAGGTATCTATTCCAAGTTGGTTGGCTCCAAGGCAGGGTAGCATGGTAGTGGGAGATGGTAGGGGAAAAATACTGCATGGAAGGCAGAAGGCAGCCAGTAGGAAGACACCAGTGCAACAGCACCTTGTTTACATCCCTTTATATTCTATCTAGGCTACCCACTTTTGGGTGCTGGTACTCACACAGAGACCTACCAAAACCATCAGTGGATTGACTTAGTAATGATATAGCCTTAATTACAGCATCACATACTGTAGATCCTGCCATCTCTGAAAAAGCTCCACTTATGATTTCAAGAGGCTTTTGGGGGACATCATGGTGCAAACACATAGAAGTGACAACCACCAGCCCTTAGGAGCCCCCCAAGACAATCAGGTTCATACAACAGTGTTTAATTGTCATATTTTACACCTTGTCAACTTGATGTCCAAACACAGTTTAAACCACTCTTACTCCCCAGACAAAGAACGTTAAAAGTTTACAATTCTGCGTAACATATTACAGCTATTTTCCAAACAATTGGAACCACAGCAATCCTTTCCTTATGCTCAACAGTTCCACAATTTTTCAAAAGTCCAAATCAAAATCTTCCCTGAGCTGAAGGTAAACTGAAGGAACTGAAGCAAAAATTAGCTTTGAGCATGTGTGAAAATCAGGACGAGTTACATAATCCAAAGGTATAAGAGTTTCTATTTCTATTTCAAAATGGGAGAATAGCAGACCAAAAAAAAAAAAAAAAAAAAAAAAAAAAAAAAAAAAAAAAAAAAAAAAAAAAAAAAAAAAAAAAAAAAAAAAAAAAAAAAAAAAAAAAAAAAAAAAAAAAAAAAAAAAAAAACAACAACAAAAGAAAATTCAGATGAAAACTGGCAAGAGAAATATATTAAGTACAGCAGTTTCACATCTGGCATTTGTGGTCCATGGTATATGTGTGCCAGAAGATGTGGACAGCCCACTACCTTGTTCTGTCCTGGGCTGGCAGAGCCCATGGCCTGAAGTTCTCCTCATGGGATATCCACATTTCTGGCATCTCTGGCTTCTTTAAGTGCCTGCTGGAATTTTGGCCAAGCTTAAAAGCAAATCTGATTGCTTTAAGTGCTCTGTTTATGGATCTGAGGGCATTTTGCACTGAATAAATTTATTCCCACTGTTGTCAATGGTTAGACAAACTATTCAGGAGAAATAGTAATGCCTACTTGCCTCAATGATTACAATGGATAAGAAAAGCTAAGAATCATCTTTATGCCATGTTCATCTTACAAAGTCTTTTCTGCTCTTTTTTTTTAGAATTTTTCTCCAAGTACCTTGCAGTCTTCAGGCAGCACAAGCTGCACAGTGCACAGTGCGCAGTAGGGGACTGTTTAAAGTTCTTTTTTTACCTCTTACAACTATGTAGCTGACTATGCATTTTTGAAAAGGTCTTAAATTGGTAACTGACAAAGTTATACATAAAATAGTAAGACTTTGATGTTCTTGTTTTTTTACTTCTGAAGTCTGCAGTGGCAGTGAAAGATCATGTGGACTGAATGACCTTCCCAAGGGTAACTTTTATTAGGTACCAAATGAGTCTTGCCTTCCACAGATGTTTTTTCAAGACTTTATATGTGCAGGTAACTCCAGAGGCAAACTTCCTCTAAATAGACATTCCTTTGTGGCCATATCCTCATATTTCCTGTTAAATGAAACCAGTGACAGGGGCTTTAAAAGATCAGCCTCTCTTTGGAATGAAATAACATTCTTTTAATTATACCAAATAAATATAAAATGCTCTGAAGTACTTCATATATTGAAATTAATATCAATGTCTAATTTACGAAATTCTTCAAAGTGTTTATTACTTCAAAATAAAACAGATAATATAATCCCATGACAATAACTGTTATGATTTATGTCTAGTTGTCCCCCCAAAACCTCATGCAATCGTGGGGCGGGGACTTCTAGAGTTTGAGACTTGACCCATGATCCACTTGGATTATGTATTTTAGCAGTGATCAGATTAGGGTCTGAGTACTGCTGGGAATTATAGGTGTGGCCTGAGGCAGATAGGCTAAGGCAGAGAGCCTGACGTAATTTAAAGAGACAGAGAGACAGACTCATGCTGTTGCTCTCTGTTCCCTTGGTTGTTCCATTGCCTCTGTTGTCATTGTTACTGTTCCAATACCATGAACTGCTGCTTTCTGCCATGTGCCACTCAGCCTTGGAGCCAGCCTAATAGGGACTGAAACCTCCAGTTACTGTGAGCTAAATAAACCTTTCCTTTCTTCATTTTGGGTGCTGGGTATTTGTCCCAGCAGCGAGAGAAAAGTAACTAAGACAGAATTTGGTGCCAGAGAAGTGGGGTTGTTGCTGTGGCTATACCTGACAATGCGGATTACAAGCTTTTGGGAATGGCTTATGGGAAGAGATAGGAAAGGTTCAGAGATGTCTCCTACAAGGGAAGCACTGGAAAAACTTCAGGTGTTCTATAGAGTACATTCTGGTTAGAGAGCAGACCAGAAGACTGGCTTGAAGCCTGGGTATAAAGAATGGCTTAAGAGCAGAGATTGAAAGGTTTGGAGAGGTCCTCTACTTGTGAAGAGCTACAAAAGCTTCGGCTGTAGAGGAGATCCACCTCAGAACTCAGACCAGAAGACTGACAGACAGTCTGCCTGTAAAGACCAGGCTGATGAGGTTTCTGCTGGGAAAAAGGACAGTATTGGTGGTTGAACTCCAGATGATCTGTGCTATGGATTGGCTGAAAGTCTGTCAGAATTTTTCTTGTGCCCAGAGACATTGCCTAAAACTGAGAGTAAGTCTGGTGGACTCATTAATCTTTCAAGAGATATTCCAAAGCAGCAAACTTTTGGGGCAGTGGCATAGTTGTTATTGGAGGGTTTTAGCCAGATTCATGTTGAAAATCAAGAGCAAAGAGCCAAGCAGGATAATTTAAAATATTGTGAGTTGGCCAGGAAGGAAGCACCAGGAAAGCTGTGGGCTACAAAGATGGAGCTGAAAGGATGTCCATTGCTTGGAAGGAACCAGAGAATCAAAAGGATAGCCTGAGCGCATCATAAGAGCCAGCAAGTCTCCATGGTTTGAAGCCTCAGAATTGCAAGGGAGACAGATTTTGCCTTGAGAGGAAAGCCGGAGAGACCCAAGTACCAGAATGGCAGCAGCGGCCAAACCAGGTTACAAAATGGCACCAATATGGAGAATTTATTTCTCAGAATCAGGGTCAGAGTGCTCAGCGATCTAGGCCCTCGACCCCTACCGCCAAGAGAGAAGGAAGCCTGGCTACAGCTCCACCTGGCAGCAGCCCTTGGCATCATCCACAAAAGTGTATGTAGAATGCAGGAGTTCTGAGGTTAAGACAGCTTCCACCTCGATTTCAGAAGAAGGCCTGGGAGGCCAGGCAGTGTGCCCCTGAGAGGGCAGTGTGTAAAGCTGTGTGTGAGAAACATGTTCAGTGGAAACCCCGGAAGTTTAGAAAAGCCAGGAACGTGTATCATGTAAAGAGGGAGCAAAGCTGGCCTATGAGAGAAGCCATGGAATCCACCACCAAGAGTGCTATAGAGGCTGAGCTGTGTAATGCCTTTGGAGCTCACAAGTCAGTACACACTATTTTGGATGCACCAGTTGGAACTATGGGATTTAATGTTTGCCCTGCTAATTTTGGATATGTGTTGGTCCGAGTGTTTTTATTACCCTGTTGTTTGCAACTTTTGAAATTGTAATGTTTGTCTTATGATTTTGAATTTTGGATATGTTTAACTTTTCTATTGTACAGGGTCTTAAAGTTGAGAGTTTGCCTTGGATATTGGAGAAGACTTGAGATTTGGATTTTTCAGCAATGCTGAAACCGTTGGGACTTTGGCAACTCTTTCAGATGGACTAAAGCATCTTTTATACAAAGGGATATGTATGAGTATTTGGGGGTCCAGGGGCGGAATGTTAGGGTTTATATCTAGTTGTCTCCCCAAAGCCTCATGCAATCATGGGGCGGGGACTTCTAGAGTCTGAGACTTAATCCATGACCCACTGGGATTATGTATTTTAGTACTGATGAGATTAGGGTCTGAGTACTGCTGAGAATTATAGGTGTGGCCTTAGGCAGATAGGCTAAGGCAGAGAGCCTGATGTAATTTAAAGAGAGACAGAGAGACAGACTCATGCTGTTGCTCTCTGTTCCCTTGGTTGTTCCATTGTCTCTGTCATGATTGTTGCTGCTCCGCTGCCATGAACTGCTGCTCTCTGCCATTTGCTCCTCTGCCTTGGATCCAGACAGCTATGGACTGAAACCTCTAGTTACTGTTAGCTAAATAAATGTTTTCCTTCCTTCATTTTGATTGTAGGTTATATGTCCTAGGAACGAGTAAAAAGAAACTAAGACAATAACTATAAAATGAATTAGCCACCTAATGATATTTGAGAGTTAAAATTTATGTTTAATGTTTTTTTATTAAACACTTTATTTGCTGAAATTTAAAGAGTGCATACATAAGCATTTTGTAGGGTCAGTTATATAGCTCGGTGGCACAGCGCCTGACTGGCAAATACAAGGTCCTGAGTCCAATTCTCAGTACAAAAAAAAAAAAAAAAATTCTAATATTATCATTGAATTTTGTTCGAGTCATATATGACATATATATATATATATATATACATAAAATCTATAATATCACAAATATATATGACAATAGTGCATAAAATAATATTTATATGTATATTCATTTAAAATGGAGCTCTGCAAACCTATTTAATTTCCTTTCCATTTATATTTTAAGAATTTTACCAATCTTTTTTATTACTTTTAATAAGAAATAACAATGTGACGGTTTCAAAACACATCAGTAGTACATTTGCAATAATAATAGCATTCTTCTTTGTTTAAATATAACAGTAGGCGGGGCTGGGGAGATAGCTCAGAGGCACAAGTGCCTGCTGGGCAAGTGCAAGGTCGTGAGTTCGAACCCTGGTCCCACAAAAAAATAAATAAATAAATAAATAAATAAATAAAACAAATAAATAAATAAATATAACAGTAGGGGCCCGGCAGGATGGCTCAGTGGTCTAAAGCACCTGCTTAGGAAAGCTTAGGTGGCTGCAGGGACCGCGGTTCGATCCCCAGCACCACATGCTGCGCCAGTCCTGCCCTCGGGGCGGGCTGAGCCAGCCATAAAAATAAATAAATAAAACAAACAAAAGTTCTGAAACAAGAAAAATAAAATAAAATAAAATTCTTTAAAAAAATAAATAAATATAACAGTAAATTCAGATCACACATGTACACATACAGTCTATAGTTTGCCTTAAATGTGCCCCCAAATATATCTATGCTTGTAAAGAAAGCAGTTTTAGTATTTAAAAAAGTGCATATAATTTTAGAATCTGTGCTTTATTTTGCAATTTATCTTAGTGACTTTTGGCACAGTGTCTTTGGAATGATTTATAATTAATTTTACTGACATATTCATACTTTTGACATGTAAAAATAATTTAAAATAAGTTCAGGAGCTTTATTATATACTGTACTTGCTACTGAAGAGGAGCTGTAGATATAAATTAATGATGGACTGTTTGCTTGGCAAATGTAAACCTGAGTTTGATATCCAGTGCTGCCTAAATAAGAAAGAAAGTGTGCCTGGGAATCCCTCAAAGATTTGTGCCTGGGAATCCCTCAAAGCCTCATTCTGTCATGGAGGGGTGAGATTTTCTAAGACAGCCCCATATGGTTATGGGGTAGGCCTTTCAGAGGTGACTGAATTTAGTTTGTGATTGTCTGATTGTCTAGTTTTGCGCTTGTGGTGTGAGTGCTACACCCACTCTAGGACAGGAAGGTTGCATACAACATAAGGGAGGATAGAAGGTTTGTTCCTCCCTTTTTCTCTGCTTTTTCTGTCTTCTGCACCATTGAACTACTGTCCTTCTTCTGTACCCCTTTGCTTTGGAATCATTTGATTAAGGACTGAAACCTCAGTAAACTATAATCTAAATAAACCTTTCCTCTTTTAACCTTAAGTGTTGTACATTTTGTCTCAGTAGTCAGAAAAGTAAATAAGACAGACAGACAGACAGACAAGAGAGTATTTATCTAAAAATTAATTTTTATTGTACAAAGAAAATTTCAACAGAAACTAAAACTTATGTGGGGCATTTTCCTCTCTTAACTAAATATATTTTTATGATTACTTCTACAGGTCATTTTGAGGAAAAGGTTAACCTTTCAGTTTGGATTTCTAATCCCTCATGTCTTTCAGATAGTGTCATCAGATGCTTAAAAGATACTTAAAAGTTCACTGAAACTCTCACGACATTAATTCTCAGATTAGTATTTTACCATTGGAAATCATTTTTTAAAAGTACAATTAGTGATCCTGGGCAAGGCTGGCACCTCTGTTCCAGGGAACATTCTGTGACAGCTCGGTGGTGACCTGTGTGGGTGGCCAGGATCCAGGTGACATCCCTGAGTTACATGAGGACTGAGTGGGAGGAAGTAGGTGCAGAGACCAGGAAAGGTCCGTCTCTCCCCAGGTCCAGGGTCCTGCCTGCCACAGTCACCATGATGGAGCCGAAAGCCAACTTTGGGGCAATTGTTTTCACCATCCTGGCCTGGTGAGGTTACTTGTAGGGAGGCTGAAGTGGTGCTTGAGAGCACCATCTCCAACATCCGGGCCCTCAGCATGGCTCCCACCACCTTCTGTGGCTGCTTTTTCTCTGTCCGGGGTGCTGTTTGTAGGGAAGATGACAGCTCCAACTCCATCAACTGTTCCTGCGCCTTCACTTTCTTAAGCATTTATCTCTTCCTTCATGGGACAGTGATTGGGGTGTTCTATTCTACAGCTCACCCAGAACCCTCACCAACTGAGGGTCTCTGCCTTCCAGTCAGATTTCCCTCATAGCTTTCGCTTGCTATGTATGTGTAGCTTCTGCTGTTGAAATAGCACCCTGTAGTTACTACTGTCTCTGTGTCCTTGTCATCCATGGATCACTGAGGAGTGTGGTGCAGGAACAGACTCAGCCCTTTCTCTTGCGGGGTCTCTAGAGACAGCAGGCCTCAGCGATGTGCTTCCTCTAAGAGTGAGCTTCATGGAACACGGATGTTGGCTGGCAGCCAGCACGCACTTGTGTACCAAGGCCAGGTTCCTTCTCATTACCTCAAACACAGCAAGTCTGAGTGAAAACCCTGCGCCTGGTGCACAGGTACTGGATACTATGTTGTCACTCCAAACTCAACTACCAGGTGCTGCATTGGGTGCAAGTTTGCTGTGTTGGTCTTTTCAATAAAGTATGTGAGAAACTGAAATACAATGGCCGTGACTCATCCAGATGGCTGACACTGACAACAGTTCTACAAAGCACTGCACATGGTTTCAAAGTAAATCCTGAGGGGATTTGACTGACCTTGGGAGATACAAAAGTTACATGCTTTATTATACAGGTGTTGTTTTAACTTGCCCTTAACCACCCAGCAGAAAAGTTTAACCACGAGGCATAAAACGTAATACTAGATTAGTATGTTGAACTGTAAAAGGCTTTACATCAACAGCTTCTGACATTGCCAGTTCTGCCAATAATCTATTGCAATTATGGAATACTGGACTTTGTATACAACTACTTTCTCTTAGCTCCATGAGAAGAAATTTTTTGTACCAACAATGATAAGAAAAATTATCATGTCTCCATCCTGTGCTCTGTGTAACTACTACGAGGACAATATGCATTGTATCAATTATCAATGTACTACTAACGTGTTTTGAAAATGTCACATTGTTATTTCTTATTAAAAGAAAAAAATTAATGAAATTAAATGTTAAAAAACTGAAATAAGTAAATAAACAAAAAAAATAAAAGTACAATTACCTAAAATGAATTGGATGGCCACAATCCACATCCCATACTGATATCAATTCAACCCACAATATACATATTGAACAAAGAACAACAGTAATCAAAACTTTGTTGGATCTTTCTCAATTCACAAATTCATACTTGGGATGAAAATTAATAATGACTATGCAGCTTTCTGTGCATTTTGGGAGAGTAATTAGCCATAATTAAATATACTACTCCCTTTTGCACTAACACTGAAGACTGATCATAAAGTTTTGTATGTGAGTAGGAGCATATGAAAATCAAAGCATATAGTTGTGTGCTCTTTAAGATTTTCCCCTCAGTATATCTGCTAGTGAGTTGAGATTTTCCCCTCAGTATATCTGCTAGTGAGTTTCATGTATTTTAGTTAGCCTGCGTTTTTAAGTATCACTGCTTTAACCAATTTTCCTATCAACTGGGACCAAATACTTGTTATACAAAACTTGAAAGAAATGATTTAATTTTCTCAAAGTTTCAGCAAGCTCAGTTTCATGAACAGCTGGCTCTAAGTCTGAAACATATCAGAAGGGCCTGGTGGAAGAAAACTGATAATTTCATTAAGGACCAACAAACACAACAGACTGGAAAATAGTGTCAGGGATGAAGGCCCAGGAGCCAGAAGTAGTCCTGAAAGTCACACGCCCACATCCTGCCTGGACACATTCTCGTGTGCTTTTTTAATGTAGAAGTCTTTATTAATCTAGACAAGTTGACTATAAAACTTAATGACTACAGCCCACCCATTTCATAGAACATAAATAAGCAAATCTAACCAAATGTTATTGAATTGCCTATTAAAAGCAGTAACAAACTCATAATTCCACCCAACATATTAGTAACCTGTAATCAAAGGGAATAATCCATTTCCTGAAATCGCAACAGTTCCAATATAGCTCAAAAGTCCAAGTGGCACTGTAGTGCTACACAAGGCACACTCTTGAATGTGAATTTATGCACAATCACATAATTTTATTTCAATATATAAAGGCACATGGTAACCATCCACGTTTTAAAAATGAAGAATGGAGGAAGAAACAAGAAAGAAATCTCAAGATTGAAATCGAGCAGGGCAAACATTAAGTCCTACAACTGCATTCTTGGTGTAGAAGGCAGATGACGATTGAGATGCGAGTTCCAGAAGTCTTTGCCCGCATGGATCTGCCAATTAAATCCTACCATGTATCTCTCTTGGGCTGGAAGATGTAAAGGAGAATACTTTCTCTGGTAGTTGTTCTACTTTCCTGGCATCTCCAGCTTCTTAGGATCCCAACTAAAGTTTTGGCTTCATTTCCACAGATGCAGGCATTGCTTGGCCTCTCAGGAAATGTGAACAGAAGCACCCTCTATGAGCACAAGTGTCTTTCATTTCTATGCTGACAGAAATGTCACCACATGTCTCACACCAAGTTCTGCCACTGTGAGCAGGAGCTGGGGACCCTGGAGCTGTGGACATAGCCGCCTCCAAGAGGGCTCTGTGTGGTGTAGGGAGTCTGAGGAAACCAATTCTCTATGAGGCTGTTCCTGAGCAGGGGATGCCAGAGGGCTGACTACTTAAATGAAGCATTTACACAAGATGCCTTCAAGCTATCTTTCTTCTTGCCCTCATTCAAAGTACTTGGTTTAACTGTAGTAAATACAGGCACCAGAAATAGTCTCCCAAATCACACACCCATGAACCACCTCTACATACCCAGAAGTGCACTTTAACAATCTACTGTATATCCTTAATCAACCCAAGTTCATAATTATCATGTAATGGTGAAAATAATTTTAAATATAATTTTAAAACAGTGGACTTTTAATGAAATGTGATAAAAATAAAAACATTTTTAACTTAACCCACTTTTAAATGTTTCATTATTATTATGAACCAATATAATTATTTTATTTGTTCTAACTTTATTTTATAAAATCTTAAATTAACATTATTGAATATTTGATTATTCCCTAAACTAATATCATATGATGTTGTAAAGTATAATAAATGTTAGAAATAAATTTAGTGATTTTAAATGAATTCAAACAGTACATGTATATGTATCTAAAGATAATATGGCTTTAGATATGGCTATCTCAGTCAAGATTCTCTATCAATTTTTTTTAATGTCTTTGATTGTTACAGGGCTTCACTACACATCTCATAGTGATCCTCTTGTATTCAGCCTCTCCAGCACTGGAATTAAAGGCACGAACTACCATACCAGGACTCTGGCAGGCTCAGCCTACCCTGAGGGTGGGTAGGGCTGGTATGGCCTGTATACTGTGGATCTCTTGCCTAAGCAGGAGCTTCATTTTACTGAGCTATCTCACTGGCCTTCTCTATCAATTTTGAAGAAAAAATATTTGTCTAAATTTTATATATCAATATTATTTCAAATACTTTGTTATCAGGCTGCAGGCATAGTTCAGTGATAGAGTGCTTGCCTAGTATGTGCAGGGGCCATGTGAAATCAAAACAAACACTGTGTATTAAAAGGTGGTTGGTAAGGTATTATGTGTTATTCCAAGAAAAATATAGAAATTGTAATTATAGCCTACGACACTTTTACAATTTCAAATAATTCTTAGGATTGACTTTAAGAGAAGCAAGTATATATGAAAAATTATGTGTGACTATCCTATAACATAAAATACTAAGAATAGGTATAATCATAAATGTATAATAATTGACAGAACTATTATATAATTATGAATAGATTGATATTTGGGTGTACATTTTTTCATTCAATGAAAGTTACATACATTTGCAGACTATTCATTATGATGTGTGCGCTACAGTACAGAGCAGCTATGGCACACCTGTTGGAGGCTGAGTGTCCAAACACCAATTCAAAACCTGTTTCCTTATTATAGAGTCAACACTACTATTAAATCAGAGTAGTGAATTTTTAGTTTAGAAAGAAACAATTGTGATCCCATGATTGGATACTGGGGCAACTTGGCTCAAGTGCCAGCCGAGAGGGCGCAATGTACCTAGGGAGGGTCACAAGCCGTAGATTTCTCCTCTACTATTATATAGTTATGGACACAAAGATGCCTACAAAGTTACCAGGCGACACAAATTTACACTGCCCCTGTGAAGCGCCACACAGCTGCATCTCCATGCATGTAAGTGCGAGTTCATGAAACTACTCATGGGGAGCTGAAAGACAGAAACTAAAATTTTAGAGTTTAAGTATTTCTACTGGGAAGGAAAAACTATTAAAAAAATCATTGAATGTTGAGGAATTCTTGTTTACAGTAATTCTGCATCAGCAACTCTTGTCAATTGAATTTTTAATATTATATTCTAGTTTCCTAGAACCCTTTAGGATTCATTGAGATTTCACAGCAATTTTTTTCTCCGATCAGCTTCTTTTTAAATGTATTCATTGGAAACTAGGAACTGAACTTCATGGGAGGAATGCCAAACAATTGGGCACAGAAAGGAGTAGAGGAGAAACACCCTATATTCAGCAGAATACTATTTTAGGACAGAGGATTCAGGAAAACTTTGGGTCCAGTTGAAATTGCATGGAGGATTAAAATGGCAATAAGTGCATATAATTAAGCAAGCTGGAATTTGTTCAGAAAATCAAGGCCAAGTGCTCTTTTAATTATTCAGTTAATGGACCTGTCCAAGCCAAAATAACTACCCTACACTGATGTTGGCAGCCTGTTTTTGAGAACTATACCCTCATTTGTGCACTTTAAAACCACAGAGGAGTTAATTGCTTATCTAATGCTTCCACTTTTGCATTGAGATTCTGGTTTCACTCCTGAAGTCAGTGTGTGTTTAGCTCATTCCTGGGAATTGAGGAATTCTTTGAACATTGTATAAACCAATTCTGTTTCATTGAAATGGTTTATACATTCAGACCCTAGAGGGTTGAATCTCCATCTCAAGGGTGTATCTAGCTTTAAAATTTAATTAATGGCTACTTTTCACCAGAAAGAGTTCTAAACAGATGGTACACATCATCATTTCTTATTAATTCCTCCAATGACAGGTCATGGTAATGTTAATTCTTCATAACTTTTCCACCCCTAAAAATCATTGAGGTAAGTTTGTTAGTCTTTCAGATGATTCCAAAAAATATTTGGATCCAATTTCTGGTCTCTCTCCTGAGTTTTCACACTTTATCTTTATGCTTTAACATTCCTTAACAGAATTTTTCTTTTCACTTACTGAGGTACTTTCTTTTAAGTACTTACATGAATTATGAAATGATTCCACTCTCCTGTAAGTCACCAATGTTCCAAAACATTAAAGAAACTCATAGAAAGCCCTGGAGTCTAAACAAATGTGTCTTGTGTGTAGATCCCTCCAGGGAACCAGAAGAAGTGTAAGGTAGTTCGTTTTTATTTTTCCTTATTATGGCACTGGCAATAATGGCACAGATGCAAAGATGGCATTCGCATCTTCACTCACATTTCTCCTTCCCTCTAGCACTGCCTCCTCTGCCCTAAAATCTGTCTCTAGCTTCCATTACCAGCATAAGGTGACAGTTCTACATTTACTAAAGCCATTTTGTTATTCTTAGAACATAAATATTAAGTTATAGAACTATAATTAGAATCTCGCCGCTAATACAACTGGGGAAGCTAACAGCTCTTTGCCTTAACAGGTTGCCTTATTGTAAGTTATTCAGTTCACTTAGAAGATGTTTATTTTTAGGGTTAGAATATCTATTTCATATATTTGTCTTCATTTAATTGACTTTATGATGTAACTCATAAATATTTAAACAGATCAGGAAAAGTAACAGTTGGGATATGTTCTTCATTCCTCAGTTAAAAATATTTTTTCTACATATTTACTTATTTTTTGGTGCCAGGAATCAAACTCAGAACCTTGTCCTTGCCAGGTGGGCAATGTGCTGCTGAGCTGTGTCCCCTGCAAGATTTTTAAAACAATCACTGGCAATTTATAGTGATTGGAACTATGATGTCAGAATGGTGAGACTTGAAAAGTAGATAGTATTCACAAAAAGGTTTTCCAAGCCAGCTTTACTGTGAGAGAAACATGCTCACTTATTTTTTACCTAATGTTCAGAAGAACAGTGTGCACGAGAAATTGGTCTTTTGAAAAAATTTAAGGAAAATAATACTCACATGATAAAATACATACCGCTAATGATAAAACAGAATGTAACAATATTTTATTATCATTTCATAGAGGAAAATATTAGCTACTTTGTTTTACTTTTACAAGTTGCATTAGCAGGAGTCATTCCATAATACAAAGACAATTTTTGTATTCATGTAGAAAAGTATAAAAAGAAGATCTGTGGTAATAATAAAATAAGATTAAAAAATAAAACTTTCCAAGTGGGCTGTTAGCTGATCTCAATATTTCATATTTATATATACTTGGATTAGGTATAGTTATAGTTGTAGTAGAAATTTAATTCTGTATGTGTCCAACTATCTTTTAAGATAACTGGAATTTTAATAACACATTACATTTCAAATTTTATATTCTTGTTAGTGGTAGCCTTCTTTGCCTACTAAATTATATTAGCATATTAATACAGTTGACCTTTGATATCTGTGACTTGTACATCCAGGCACTCCATCAACAAAGGATAGAGAATATTTTTAAAATCTATGTCTGTCCTGATCGTACTTCTATACACATTTTTCCTGTCATTATTTCCCAAGTGATTCAATACAGCAACTATGTACATAGTAAGTGCATTATGTTAGTACTTACAAGTAGTTTAGAGTTGACTTGAAACATAAGCATGCATGTGTGAGGGTTATATGTAAATACATGTATTATTCACCTTTCAGTTACTGGGACAAAGTGTTCAACATACATAAAGAAAGAAAAAGTTTATTTTAGTTCCAGTTTCCAAGATTTTCATCCAACATGTTTAACTTGTGCCTTTATACCCATATGTAGCTCTCCTACATGCTCCAAACTAAACATGCCTTCCTGATAAATATATAGCTATAGAATTTAATAAGTAGGCCTAACCTTTATGGATTCTGATAGTTGGTGATAGCGCTGACTTTCTTCTTTCTTTGTTCATTCAGCTCTTTAATAGAAATAAGTAGAACCTTGAACAAGGACCAGATTTGTGACATATTTTGGAAAATCAAGTATTCATATCAGAAAGGACATAATTAGGAAACATTTTTGGTAACTATTTTATCATTAACTGATCAGGAGTGAGCCAAGTTTTGCATTTTTCTGCCCAGTAGGAAAAAGTGAGAGGACTTGGAAAAGAACACATGATGTCTAAATTATTGAAGTTTATTTTCTGTATCTAGCAATATAAAAGTAGTGTCTCAAAATCTATGCACGAAGAACAGGGCTTCTATCTTATTAAAAGTTAATCAACAACCCCCCAATCACCCTTCCACAGTAATGAGAGAGATTTAGCTTACTACAGAGACACTATGTTGCTGACACAATGAAGAGGCATAAATTTTGACTGTACTGTTATTTAAATTATATAACAAAGAACAGATGGACATTATGGTTTAACTTTCAAATACATACTTTGAATGTTTTTCTTTAGTTATAATATACCCTCTTTTTTTTGAGACAGGGTCTCACTATGCAGTTCAGGCTGGCCTTGAGCTCACTTTTGTAGCCCAGGCAGGTCTCGAACTCGCACTGATCCTCCTGCCTCAGCCTCCTGAGTGCTGGGATTACAGGCATGTGCCACCACGCCCGGCTTGTACCCTTTCTAATTTTTAAAATTTATGTTGTTGTGTTAAAAAGAGATGGCAGCTTGGGAGATTGCTGAGCGGCATAAGTGCCTGCCTGGAAAGCCCAAGGCCGTGAG